>VZSE01012610.1:366716-425629 GCA_013398275.1 Promerops cafer | reverse complement strand
AAAAAAAAAAAAGAATGCTTGTAAAAGTGTAAATATATGGCAAGTCATCTTCAGTAATTTAGTAATGCAGACTGCTTCCATCTTTCATTTTTGTGATCTGCATTCAGAAGGCATTTCATATAAACATATATTTGACTGTGAGAGGGGGAATAAGTCTCAAATATTTACACCTATAGGATGTCCTATGTTTAGTTTTATTTGTATGAGAAAGACTTCTGATGCTGTAAGCTCTAAACTTGGATTTTAAGAAAGAGAATACAGTTTCAGTAAATGAGAAAAATCTTTTAATTCCCCAATGAGATTATAGCTCTAATTAGTAGTATTAGAATTGACATTCGTAACACATCAAATTACATTTTTGCAAAATCTTCTATAAATAAAATATTTTCATCAACTTTACATTTGCCTGCATGGCAGATGTGCTGATTATTCTGAACTTGTCTGGAAAACACTTAGAACTTGATATGGAGCCAAAATATGCATGGAGACAAGTAAATTGCCAATTGTAACATTTTTTTGCCAGCAGCTTCCTTAGTCAAGCAAATCAAGTACCATTCTATCAGCACTAAAATCAGACAGCTTGAGACTCTGCTACCATTTTAAAACTTTCCCTTAGCAAAGACACTGTAGTGGAAAATCCCCAGCTCAGAGGTGGGGATAGAGAAAATGTAATCATTTACTTGTCACTATGTGTGCCTGTAACCAGGACCAGCTTTCCAGGTATTCCAACCCCCAATTACAGGGCTCAAGTGTGGAGAAGGATCAGAAATGCATTAAATAGATTAGAAATGAGACTGTTTTTCATAAAAGCACGTAGCTACAGCACAACTACACTGTAACCCTCAACAAACAAGGTTTGTTAAGTTTTGTGCACTCAGGGGAATGATGATGTTGTGTGTTTACCTTTCATTCCCCTCTCTAATGGAGCATTTGGGCCCTCTGAAATAGCTGAGAGAGAAAGAAAGGACTTTTGGACAAACATCAGAGTAAGGTCAGGGCATGGCTGATGTCTGAGGTGCACTACTGTGACAATGTAGCCTAAATACTTGAATGACCAATATATCACATAGCTCCCTGTCCCCTGTTCCCAAGTATGTACTTTCCACCTGCTGATGGTCTGTTAGTCTCCATGTTCTACTAAAATAATGATAACAGCAAACAAAAGGGCATCCTGGAGAGAAATATTTTCATATAATGGTCTCAATTTTTCCAGAATTAAATCTCTTGAGTGACATTTTGCCTCACTCAGTTTATTTTTATAGCAGAGTTCATTTGACTCCTAATGTGAGTGTTTTTCCTGCTTTAAATCTATTCACTCAGAAGCCCCAACTCTTCTTTCAGCTCAGGCTGGCTGTTTACTCTGGAGTGAACTGGTCTATGGCTCAAACCAGCACAACCCACCAGCAGCTAACACAGCTTTACTGAGGAAGAGTTACTCCTTCAGTTGAACACTGCTAGGCCTTCATCAATAAAGACACAGGAGATCTTCCATGGCTCTCTCAGCAGAATTGTGGTGGGTCATTTTTTAGCGATGGTGACAAAAACTCGGGGGTAGTTTCTAGGAGGATAACCCCTAGACAGCGTGCTAGTACCAGCACAGACAGAGTAACTCAAGGGTTCTGACAACAGTCACAGCCAAACTCGGATCTGGCAGCTCAAGTGATTGGAATTACAAGTCTACTGCTCTTCTAGACCACCAGAAGTCACCTTCTCAGTAGCAGGAATTTCATTTGTTGCTGAATGAAACTGTTATTTGTTTCTTGGCCCAGTCCATGGGCTTTAAAATCAACTATCCCTGACTCAGTTCTGCATTAACATGAGATCTCTAGGCTGTAGCTGGTGTTCAAACACCAGTTGGTGGCTTCCTGCACAAGAACCTGGTTGCTAGAAGGGGGTGTTAAGCATAGCTGGCAAATTCCTCTGCTGCTGTCTGCAGCACACCTGAAGTAAACCCATCATTGATTTTAATTTATTGTAGAGCACTGTACTGACATCAAGTCAGCCTGTTCCTGAAACAGTTGTTCTGTGAACAGCTCAGCCAGCACTGTATGAGGAATGGGCCAAAAGGAAGACAGAGAAAAGCTGGGTCAGCTGTCTTTTTTTCATTGATTTAGGACCCAAGGTAGATGAGTTAAAATGAGAAGATGATCTCATTCTTTTAATCCCCCTCAATAAGACAGACATAGTGATTGTGTGTGTGATTGACCTTTCCAAAATATGACCCCTTTTAGCTGCACAAATTTGTGGACATTTGGAGATGATGCAAGAGCTAAAGAACTGCTGGATTTCCCCTGGTGGCATTTCAAGTTTTGCATACACATGAGTACAGTTAGGATAAAGCCATTTGAAAATCAAAGTCATTACGTTGGTATTGAGCTTCCCAGCTGAACCTGTCCCCCTTAAATGTTAGACAGGTGCAATATGGAGAAAAAAAAGAGGAGAACTATCAGTAAGCCTGACTCATCGCTGATAAGGTTTACAAAAACCATTTGTAAGTGGTTTATCATATAGTATTCCTTCCCAGCTTCCCAGCATCTCAATCAACATAGCCTTATGGATGGTTAGGACCATTTAATTAATTAATGGCATAGTGTAATCAGGAGAGCACAAGAGAAGCTTCACACCTTTCACTTTCTTTTCTTCTGCTACATGCTATGCAGTAGGTCCTATAATCTATCAGACAAGCCTGCCATTTTCTAGCAAGCAAAAGTTTCCCAAGTTTCTCAGGCACAACCCACAGAGTGGCCCTATATTAAAAAAAAAAAAAAAAAAAAAGCCATACAGGAGTTATACAGGAAAAAGAGAAGCTTTAGAAATGTTTTTAGCACTACACAGTAGAATGGTAGAATGGCATGTATTTGAACTATGTATGTCCCCTGGAAGCCCTGTTATTCACTAATAAAGACTGTTGGTATGGAAAGCATGTCTAAGGCAGGTTGAACAATAAAAGAACCATTGCCCATGAGAAGTATCAATACATAATAAACTTGTTACAGAATTAATAATAGATTTTTAAAATTTCTTTTAACTTTTAGTCCAAACTGGGCACATTTCTATGCCTCTTGTGTAGTTTAAGCAAATGTTTAAATTTTGGCGCAGAAAGTGGCAGGTGCCAGAATAATTTTTATGGATATTATACAGCATGGCTGCTTATGTTATTATAATAATACTGTAACCATTTTGATTCCAGGAAGCCAACAAAGACTTTCTACCCTTTCTTAAAATGGCAGTTTGAAATTATGTAAAGGAGGTACATCAGCAAAGATGGTACTTAAAGCCACACATTGCTATTTCACAAACATATGTTGTAATTTATTTTGCATTTCTGTCATACATACCCTCTCAGTTTATTTCTCCTTTTTTTGTTTGTAACTGTAAATAGCATTATAAAACTCTATTTTCACTTAGTGCTGCCTCTTAGTCTGGAGACAGATGAAGACTTCAGTGAAAGATGTGCTGAAGCACATATAATTTTTTTAAAGAAACCAAATGTCAAGAAGTCCACAGAGAGCATGACATTGAACAGTTTCAATATACTAAAATTTCCCATGGGACTGCCAAACCCACACAATTTTCCATGATGTCTTCAGCATGGCCTGCAGGTGTCACGACCGTAATTACATTACAAAGGCATGAAATAGGTCAGGTCAGATAAAATAGGTGGAGTTAGTGAAACTTTAGTAATTGATTTAGGAGTAATATTACCTAGATCAAATTCCTGATTTGCAACAGCAAATTCATTAAGTTGCTCTAGTAACATCTGCCAGCTATTAGATATATATAGATATGTATGAATATATGCTGACTTCACTCACAAGCTTGAGTAAGGTAATACTTGGCTCCTTCTGACCTCCAAAGTCAGGAAAACAGGCAATCCACTAACGTAAATTGCATATTGCTTCTTTGATCTGCTTAGCAATTCTCAGTCAGGTATTCCTGCACACATCTGAATAGAGACTGCCTGTAAGACAATCACATGATCTATTACAAACCAATATTGATTTGTGGGCTTTTTGTTAACAGATTAGATTTGTGTATGTTTTTGAATGGCTGTCAAAGGAATTTTTACTTTCAATGAGTCAACACTGAATGTAATTTATGTGGTGCCTTCTTATTTTTAATCACCAAAATCTAGATTTTTCAGTATCTGAGGCAGCACAAATAATCCATTTTTCCTTGCAATGTATATTCTGTCACTATATAGATGTATCAAGAGTATTTCTTTGCTTCTTTGAGAACATGATTTATTAAAGGAAAACCTGGTATTACAGATACCCAGGACTTTGGGCAGTGGAAGGACACAAATCAATACATTAAACCAGTAGAAGCTAAAGAGATCTGAGGCTGCCAAGTCCCAGTTATTTGCAATAGAACAGTAGTAAAAGAACATTATCAAAATAGATGTTTTTTGACTTAAATACATGAGGAGATCATGTACCTAAAATTATGCAATAATCTTATTGTGAAACAGTGGATCATCCTGAATTCAAACAAGACTTGCAAGAAGCAGAAGAAAGTAAATCTGGCATCAGTTTCTCTCTGTCACTCAAGCATTTATGTTTGAAAAATGAGCAGTACCCCAGGATAAACAGGAAAACATTGGACAACTTGGCCTTATTTATGACTGACATTCCCTGGAGATACAAAGACACTGGAACCACTGATATGATTAAGATATATATATTTAATATTCACAACTATTAAGGACTCCAGAACTGAAATCTGTTTAATCAAGAAAGTGCAACATTCTTGATAAATTTATGATTGTGAATGATATTATATATTCAGCCTTTTAGTTAAACTTGAGCAATATTGACGGGTAACATTGACTCCCCTTAGAAAGGAAGCATGAGACAAAAAGAGAATGTATCCAAAGGTGATTGGGAATGTCTGTGATAGGTACTACAGAAGAACCTATTGTAACAGGTAACAGGTAACATTTATAACCTGAGTGTGTGAGCTGGCACAGGCAAGACTCAGGAACAACCACAAAACCACAGGTGAAATGCAAAGAGTAAATTTAATTTTGTTGCCTCCCCAGGCAGGGTATCCCTGATGCAGCACCCAGGCAGAGGCACACAAGAGGGGACAGATGCACCACAGGGCTTGGTGCATGCAAAGGATCAACTAAACTGCTGTTTTCAGCTGTACGTCAGGGATTCAAGCAGGTGTAGTTTACTACTCTGCTTGGGTCTTTCCCAGAGCAGAGTAGAAAGAAAGAAAGATAGAGGGAGAAAGAGAGCTCACCAGTCCTGGTTCCAGCAACAGGCGAGCCACTGGGATGTCCAGCATCCTGGGGCACACACCCGGGCTTCATGGGGGTACCTTTATGTAGAAAGGTTTCTCTGTCCTGGAGATGAGTTTCTCTCTTTCTGTGCAAATCGGTGCTCATGTGCAGTTCATTCTTTCAGACCTTTCTGGAAATGAGTTGGAGGCTTTGGGGGTCTTGGGTAGTCTTGATCCCCCCTACAGTCCATGCCCACTTCTTGGCCTCATTCTTGCTGTGCTATGCTGTGCTGTGCTGTGTTGTGCTTATTCCCAGGAGCCAGAACAAGCACGTTTGTCCCTGAAAGTGCTGCCCTTGCTGTGTGTGTTCCCTTCTGCAGCCACATCCTGTTCTTTCTCACAGCATGTTCTTACCAGCAACTCTTTGTTTTTACCAACAATCCTTGTCTGTTACCACCTAACTCTGGTTGGCTCCACAGCCATCTGGCTATGGGTGTTTGAGTGACACACAGTATGCCCTTCTGGGGTTCTAGAGCAATAATGCATCATTCTGGGTACAGTAGTTTGAAGTAGCACTTGGTTGCAGAGCAGAAGGTGTTAACTAACTGCAGGCAAGCAAAACATCATGAATGACTCAAAGTATGATTCTGGAGTTTCTTATTGTTGTTTGAAAGTCAAACACTAGCAAGAAATCAAACAGCAAGGGTTAAAGCTGTTCCACTGTATTGTAAAATGATTGGGGTGTCTTTGGCTACATTGAAACTAATGTATTAGGTCATTTCCAAGGACTGTCCTAGAGGTATAAGGCTCTGCCAATTACTTAAGTCTCATCCACACGACACAGTGGCCTTGAATGCCCTTGGATGATAAATTTGATCCAAGAGTCATTTCATTATCTCATCAAGGCCCTTAAATAACCATCTTGATCCAACTTCATACATACATTTGAAAGGTGATCTACTTTATCATATATAAAGGATGCTGTTTCACTCCATTTGTCTACCAGACTGATGCAACAAGAAGCAGAAGGACTGGCTTCTCTGAGAAATCAGATTTCTACATTCTGCCCCATCTCAATACTGTCTGTCATGACAGCTGACATAAGGTAGAGCACGACCTCAGGAGGAAAAATCTCTATTATGTAAGATCACACTCTTTATTGATGAGACCCAAAAAGCATTACTGTTAAAAACAACAAAGGATCTTCCCTTCCTTCTAACAGTGCCTAAACTGACAGCAGAACAGACTCCCAAAACATGGAAAACAGGGACCAAAGATGAACATTCCCAATATTCTTGCCTGAAGCTGGGCTCCAGAGAAGATAAAAGGCTGTCTGAAATCAGTCCAGTTTGGGGAAAACAGTAACCAGTCTCTAGAAGAAAAATTACGAAGTTAAAACCAAATCCTACTGGATTGATTCACTAAGCTTTCTCCCTTGCCCACAACTCATGGTCCATGAGACTGTCAAATTAGGTCTACAAAGAAGCTTTTGATCATTCATTTCAGTCTTTCCCAAGTCTTCATATTTCAACTGACTTGGTTAGGAGAGACACAGCACCCAAGTTCCTCATAGGACCACCACCAACTCTGAGCATACAATCATTGTCAATTCTTTTGTGTTGTGCTTTGGGAAGGTACAGGACAGTAAGGCACAGGCAAGAGTGTCTCAGTGAAGACAGAGCAACAGAGTCCATGAATGTATGGGCTGAAGTGACTGTTTATGAACAGAAGAAAATAGATGGGTAAGAAAGCCTTGTCATGGAGATTTGCTCCATCTTGCAAGCACCTCTGGAGGGAGGTATCTGTTGTGAGTCCACAGACCATGAAACCACTGAGTGCAAGGTGGAGCTCTGAAAGCTCCCAAAGAGGAGCAGTGACCTGGCCTGCAGTATGAACAGGACCATCAAAGGGCACTCACAGAGCATCTCCTGCCCAAGTTCATTATCCCTCCTCCAGCTCCACGGTCACAATGGACATGGCTATTCCCAGGCCAACATGGAGGACAGGGGATACTTTCACCTAAAGGTGTTTGAATAAACATGTAAGAGGCTTGACACTCCTGCTCACAGCCTGCTTCTTATCTCATCCCTTTATTACTTTTCTTCCATTTATGTTTTCTTCTTTTACTTCTTCTTCAAGTGTTTAGCTGCTCCCCCTAATAATATTACTTCTTTCTATCTAATGTAGGTATAAATATGGTTGGTCCATCAAATACAAATAATTTCCATTTATTATAATGCAAAATTATAAATCTCATTAATATAGATCCTGCTTTACTGTGAATGTGTATAGCTTTTCATATTTCATGCTTCTTATGTATATAGATAAATATTTCATGTTTCTATTTATATAAATAATCAGAAAATCATCTGAATAGATTCTAATCTCTGGGTCAATCCTTGGAAGTGATCTAATACAAATCTAATAGAGATATAAAACACATTCAGCTCAGGATCTTTGAGACTTTTAAAAAGTGTTTCTACATATTTAGCCTCATGCTTGTTTTTTGGTTTGTTTGTTGGTTTTTTGTGGGTTTTTTTGTTTGGTTGGTTGGTTTTTTGTTTTCTTTTTTTAACTGGGTCCACAGTCTGTTGTCTAGGAAAACAAATCCTTTGCAAATCTATGACATTTCTGTGCAGTTTTAATTTATCTTTTGTCTTCTCTGAAGTAAACTCCCAAAACAAATCTGCTGGACTTTCAGAAGATCATGTCCTTTGATCAGCTAATGAATTTTGATTTAGGACCAAAGCTTCAGGAAATAAATTTTCTAGATTTTATTTAATGAGACTTTGTTTACATTAAAATGAAGAGAAGAAACACACACTATGAATTGCTTAAAAGACTCAAGAGGAAAGATGCCTCGTACTTGTATATCCTTCACTGGCACAAACATAATCTCATTTCCAAATCCTAAAAGTGAAATACAAGCCAAGTTATTCTGAATCAAGCAAGTGTGTCTGTATTTAACACCAGGGAACTCCTGAGAAGAATAGATCATTAAGCTTAGGGGTTTAATGACCAATAAATACCTTTTCATCTTGCGTTTCCTTTGGCTTTTGTGTAAATCAGTACAGGTCACTGTAAATTCCAAGGCTGGGCACTAGATGGTTAATTATTTCTGCAAAGAGTAGTTTCAGTCAGCCATTCAGAATGTAAGGCTAAGATTTCAAAGAAGCCTAACCAAGTTAAGTACTCATCACCTAATGGATGTCAAAGGGGTTTAAATCCCTTAAAGATTCCTACAGGGAGAGGAGAAACAGTAGGTCTTTTTGATACAACAGAAATAAGAAAAGTCTTGTTCCAGGCAGATTTGCAAACGCGAAATTATTAGTCACCAGTGGTAAGTTTTTTTTCTAAAACTGCAAGAATACTGAATTCAGATTCTTTTAATATTTTACTGAGGAGCTAAGAAATCCTTTGTAGACTAAAATGAGCTCTCCTGGATACCATTGAAAACATCCATGTGAATACAGTTTGTAATTTTTAATTCAATAAACAAATAAAACAAAATGCACAATAGTACACAAAATGAAAATAGATCTTTCCTGACCTTTCAGAAACAAGGACAGAAGCCTTCTGGAAGGCTGTGATACATTCCCATCACACCATAAATCAAGACTACCTTTCCAGACCCACTCTTCTCCTTTTGATCTACACAGGCATGCAAATTTCTTTAAAACTGAAACCAGAAAAAACTAAAAGAGGAAGGATCCTGAATGCGCTTTTAAAAACCTGAGTATTTGAAGAGTCCCTTTTGCAGGGAGATTTCACAATACTGACAATTTGAATTCCCTGCCTCACATGACTCAGAAAAAAGAAACAGGCTATGCTACTTAATTGCCTGTCTCTGAAGTTGCCATTTCTTTTTACATTTTCTTGTGTTCTTGACTGTTCAGTTATTTGTGTTAGGATAAAATAAGTATAAAGTCTATTTATAGGCAATTAATCTTCAATGGAAAGAAGATAGTGGTTGATTAGATTACAGCATGAAAGAAGGATGAAATTTTGAATGAAAATGCATTTGAAATGAAATGCTTCTCTAGCTATGGAAAGGTTTTCTACATTAACAGTGATGAGAAAGAAACACAGCTATAGATATAGGTTCTGTAAACACACTACAGCAAGTTCTAAGCCAGCATGTTTGTGTAATATAAACACTTCAGCTATATCACAGATCTTTGCTTTTGTTGCCATCTCACTGAAATGTACTGGCAATATACTCCAACATTCCATGTAGACCCTCTCACAAAAGCTTCACAAAGCTAAGACATTGAATTTTGTGCTGACTGTCAGAAAGTAATGGAGATTCCTGAAACAGTAACAGTAGTTACCTTTTATTTTTCCTATTCCAGAAATCCTAAACACAAATTCTGACGTTAAAAAGATAGTCAATAATGGTGCATAAAGAATAGTGAAAAAGATACTTCTGGAATACAGGTGCCTTATAGCTAACTGGAATGTAAATATAATTAGAGTTTTTTATATCCTAAAGAAGGTGGCTGGAAGGATTCCATGCCTGTAAGTACTATTAGACATTGTACTTTCCATCATAGACCTGGATCTGCTTCAATACCTGTGACTTTGCACAAGTTGTCTCTGGTCAGCATTGCCTTGGACTGCCTTCAGGGGTTGGCCAGCTTTTGACCAATACTATGACAGATTGAAGATACCAAATCACTGTTTTTCTTAGAATTCATTACACTGCTAACTGTAGTCTGCTGCAGATGAATATATTCATGGGATCACCCTTGTACACCTGCCTGCTGCAGAGTATTTGTGGCATTGGATGTGAACACTCTTACAGACTGGCAGCTGTGGCTTTTCCATAATGCATCGGTGAACAGATATTTAGAGCAAGTGCAATATTATAGATCAAGCTCTTTATATAACTGGAGTTTGCAATCTTGTGTCCAGATGTGATATTGATAATTAAGATAACTTTCTTTGAAGCAGTAAGTCTTTGGGTTCTGAGTACAGGTCTACTTCTGCCTCAGAGGAGAGGTGAAAAATGCCAGAGAAGGACACAGGCAAGAACAAGTTCATATTCTAGTCCCACTGAGGAACCAGAATTGTAGCCTCAAAAGATGAAGATACACACCTTAAGAGAAGAAGTAAAAAAGTATGATTTATTTGAACTAGGGAGGTGGAGGAAGTACCTGCCTGTGTCCTTATTAGGGTTCTCTATGTACTCTTTTCAAAGGGCTAGACTACCAGGTAAACCCTTGGAAATCATAAAGTCCCATTTATTTCTGTGAAGCCTTGCCAGTTGGGAGAGTACTAATTCAGGGCTTTTACATTACAGGGCACTGTTCTACAGTGTAGCAAAGTAGAAGTGGTCCCTAGTAGCTGGATTTCTATCCCTGCCCTTGACCTGGATCCTTTGCCTTGTAAGCCTCTAGTTTTCATTAACGTGTTATGTCTTGAATTGTTTGTTCTCTTCTTCCTCCAACTCTTTTATTTATTTCAGCGCCTTCTTCCTTTTCGTATACCCTTTTGTGCAAATCAGTTTAAGGAAGAATGTTCCTTAATCATCATGCAGATGATTTCCTCAGTTGTTTGTCTTCCTCCATCTATTCCCAATCTATCTTGTTATTTTATTCTTTTACCTAACTATTATCATAGTATGCGCAGGTCTTTACCAAAAGTCACCTGATAGATGAAGTCACAAAATATGTATTAACAACATCACAGAATCAGAAAACTTATGTTTCAATAGGAAGCAGAAACAGATCCTTGAAGAAAGACATTGTGTGACTAATATATTAAATTTCTTACCATATAGGGAAGTGACACAGCCTTCCAAATCAAAAGAAGTTCAATGATTAACAAAAGGTTTCACACAAATCTAAATGCAGGTCTTAAAAAAAGCCAGATCCTGCTTTAAGACTGTTAGTTTTAGACCCATATGAGATAAATGGGTTGTCATTCTGTCCATGAAAGTAGCTTGAGTGAACTTCAGAGGAATGTGCAATTCCATAATACCTCAGTTGGGTATTTCTTCCCACCTCTTGCAAATGCATTGGTCGTTTATGCCTTGGGTCATAAGAATTCATCCCTTACTCATTTATGACTCTCTATATAATTGTTATTCCTATATATAGTATTTTTACATGCTTACTGCTGCCTTGCTGAACATTTGTCTTGTGGCAGAACTAAGTTCTCTTTGTCCATTGTGTTAATAATGTTTTTGCTCAGTTTTAGGGGTCTTATTGGGCACTTTCAGGACAAGCAGCTGTTATCTGAACTGGGGCTTGGTGCAGGAACACTCATCTGTATTATACACAGATGTAGCTATTCTCAGGACATATGTTGAACAGTAAATTGGTTTGTTGAATTGTTTAATAGAGTTGTGCAATAGCATATAACACTGGCTAGCTCTCATTTCTCACTAGTTTTACACATGTGAAGTATCTTAAACTTCATTTTCAATGAAGTTAAGTACACTTATGGAGAAACAAAGGTAAGTAGTTATTTATATTTTAAGATTATGGAAACATCTTATTTTATAGGAAAGACACAAAGGGAGATATCATATTTCCTTGGGAAAAACCCACAATGATATATTTTTCAATGCTGCCTTTTAACTTTTATTATTTAACCTCAGTAGCTGTGGGTTTTATAATTTTCTTTTCCCTGGCAATTTATGTCCAGTCATAACGAGGAACTCTGTGAACACTAATAAAGAATGAAAGCTTTCTGGATTATAGTGAAATTTGTCATTTTCCACTATTCTTGTTATGATAATCTCCACGTAATTAAAGAGGAAACTGACAAGGCAGCTGTGATTAGGAGAGACAAAACTACTTGAGTTTACCTCCTGATCTGCTCTGTCTAGTTTTCTCTTAAAAGAACGTAAGTACTTTTCTTTCTCCTTCATTTTCTTTTCACTTGCTGATCTCTTACACAAAAGCCCAGTCTCTCAATCCCCACATTTGCCATAGTCCCAGTGACTCAAATCAGGCTTTTGACTCTAACGTTGAGCAGTAGCTTTTGATTGCAGCCCTAACTTTGTGTATTAGCCTGCTTGGTGCTCTGATTTCATTGGAATAAAGGATAATAAAAATACAGCATGTGTAGCTTTGTTCCTGTTTGTGTTTGTCTAATGATGAAAAACTCACCTGATAGTAAGATAATAGTATCCACAGTAGCAACATTAATTATAGTAACTTCAATATACTGTATCACAGCTATCACATAAAAACATATTCATGCAGAAATGCTTCCTCTAGTTATGTGAGTAGTTAGTTACTTGATCAACGATGTGCATGTACACACAAAGATGAAGTAATATAAAGATATTGACACTGAAGACAAAAACAAAACAAATTATTCACTTTTAGGGAGATTATATCAGCACAGTAGCTTTCATGAGGCTTGAAGAAGTTTCTCTGCCCAGTAAGTTAGTTCATTAAGAGGAAGCTGAGGGCAGCAAAATGCAGCCTTGCCATGTTGGTGGCAGCAAGGTCCAACAGCCACTTTAGGATGTGGGAAGTGACCTTTCTCTCCTTTGTGCCCAACACTGAGAAACCATTCACAGGTTCCTCCTGTGAATTCACATTCCTCCTCACAGAGGAGCTGGGCCTAAAAGCTGGCAGTCCTGCAGTACCCCTGGCAGGTGCGTGACAGGGTGTGCCAAAGAAGGAAGCCTTCTTGTATCTGGTGCCTGCCAGCGTGGTATGGCCGTGGCTGAAATTCCATTTTCTTCCACTGGGACCTGTCCATTTCCTCACCGTACAAACTACAGTACCAAACTCTTGAAACTGAGCCTGAACAGGAGGCAAATGAGGGAGGTTTCAGTGTTTATCAGAGATGTGCGAAATATGACACTTGCATTCCACAGGGCTTGTTCAGGCTTTTTTTATAATTTCACTTAATGTAGGCTTTAACAAGCCAAGGTTTGTTTTGAGTATCAGCTCCCAAATGAGCTCCAAAGGCTTCAGAATCCAAAACCATTAAAATATGAATTCTATATAAGGAAATATAGTGCACAGGATAAGCCTAGGTAATTTAATTACACAGGAAAGTAATAAAAAAACAGTGACTGCATTGTGTATGTGTGCTTTATACAAAAAGGACTAGACAATTAATCTATATTTAACCAAAGTGAAAGAGTGACATAAATAATACTTCATGTTTCATATCACCAATCTGTCTGGTTGCCTGCTTCAAGGAATTAGAGCTTAGTAAGTTTAATAGGATTTATTAAGGGTTTGAACAGTCTCTTGTTGAAATCAAAAGTATTTCCCAGACTTTCATAAAGTTTATATGGTTCTGGCCTTTAGATGCCTCAGATTCTAGTAAAAAATTCTGTGAAACACGATGACCACGGCTAGCTAGCTGATTTAATGTACTGTGTTACTGACAACTCTTGTGCTTTAAAAAAATTACTAATTAATCACCTTTGAAGCTGGGATATGTTTTGCCAACACTCTTAGAGAAATGCTGTTTCATTTTGTTGGCCATTTTGTTGTATTGTAGAATTAAGGCTTTGTTTTTTACCCAGGTTTTGTACCATAACATCAGATTTGGCCAGGGGCCAAATATTTGGCCATATATTTTTGGTTTGATCGTATCCAAGTTTGACTTAATCACAGCATTAGAAAGAGACCTTATGTTTTTATTCCTCTCCCAGTTCTTAGGTAAACGAGAATTGAGTTGAGGAATGTGATTTCCTTCCCCACCAGGGGAAAAAAACCACTACTTTTAGCAATTTGAACAGTTATAGTGATACAACTTTTCCACTCAGAAAATGATTAAGGAATTTCCTCTGCATGTCTCCAGAAGCAAAAGAAGTGAGAAGGGATTGTTCTGCATGTGCTAAAACACTAATGATTCCTAACAGCTGAAGCAGTTTTTGCTACTCATTGATTTACAGATTAATACAAATTATTGTTAAAAGGGATAATTCTGAACATTTCATGACCTCCTGCATAGCACAGCAAAGAATTTCAGTTATTCTTGCACTGTGCTCCAGGAAGTTACTTCGTACTTGCAAAGAACCAAAAGAAGACACATAAAAATGTAGTACTATGGGACCACAAGGAACTGAATTGGTTCTTAGAATTCAGTCATCTAATTTGCAAATGTTTGAAAGATAACCCATTGGATAATAAAACCTAGTTTTGCCTGAAGTGTGAAGTAATCATCAAAAGTGTCTGTTCTACTTCACAATAATCTGCTGATGGCTCTTGGTAGCTGAGTCACCATATGGAAACCCTTCCAGGAGCACAAAGGACTCCAGCCTTTTTTTTTTTTTTTCAACAAATACGAACAGTGTCTTCCATCTGGTGGGTGGGAATCTTCTGGGAGATTTCTCCTCTGACATAACAAAATAGTGAAATAGAAAACAATTTTTCTATCATATTCATCCATTTGGTCTTGTTCTGACAGATAACTGAAGCAATAGCGATCCTTTTCTCTACAATCTTGTCCTTAAAATATATGCACTTCCAAGGCATAATTGTATTAGTAGCATAACTTTATTCATTATTAACCAGAATTATTTTTTGTGATGCTAAATTAAATTTTCTTGCCACTTAGCATTTACTTAAATGCTACTGTACCCTAGGACAGCTACACACAGCTTGATGTCCTCAGAAAACTTGCTGGGGGTGCCCTCAACACCATTGTTTATGCTGCTAACAAAGATGCTAAACTGGTAGATGAAGGCAAAACACAAGCCACTGCTAAAGAAGATGCAAACCTAGTGCAAAGAGTGTAATGGCTTCAATTTAAGAAACATTCTTCATCATACACATCATTAAACATAAGCGGCCTGTTATCAGTGGATTTTCTGCCACTCAAATGCAGCTTTGCAGTACAATCAAAACTTTACAGATATTTGAAACATTACACGTGTACAAATTACAGAATAAAAATGAGATTTATATGTAAGTCTTGTAGCTCATTGTGCTTCTGTATTTGATTACAGGTCTGATGGTAATGAGTCCATTTCCTATCCCAGGAGGAATGGTAGTTCAATGCCAACAGAGAAAAGAATGGACACTCACTGGAAAAGGGGTGTATTGAAACTCAGACACCAAAAGAGAATACAGTCCTTGTTAACAGCAAGGTAAAACCTCCAGTTATTCCTAAATAAAAGCAGGTTTTCATTATAACTTTCAAGGTGTGTATGTACCACTAGACCTAATGGCATATTCATTTAGCTTTTGTTTTTATCAGTGTTATCTTGCTTTCCTAGATGTCTCTTCTTCATTCCTTTTCATTCTTTCAGTTCCATCTCTGGACTAGCTCCTAGAGAAATCTTTGAGGTGACTGTTAACATGACTTGAGGTCAGCTGATAGAGCAGACAGAGAACCTTTTCCAGTCCTCTCATCTTGAAGAGCAAACAAGACAGTGCATGCTCTGACCCTTGAGTTTTATGTCCTAGTCCTCCTTCAATTTTCTTTCAATAATTACTGGAGGCAGGTTAATTAAAACAAAGCCTTTTGTACATAGCAATAAGTAATGCCAACGATGTCCTTGCATATCTATTACAGAACCACTGTAAAGTTGCCAGGATGTTGCATGGAGTTAATTTACTGTGTCGCTTACAGCAGAACATGCAGGATTGTCATAGCAACAATGCAGCACAGTATCAGATTTTACATTTTGCAATGCCATGCTGCTGATAACTCCCTGTGAAATACATCAGATGGATGAGAAAGGTAGACAAAGAATAACACGAAAATACTCTTTATACCTTATATTTGAACACAAAGGTATTCCAAATGACTACCATTAAAAAAAATCTAAAAAAAAAAGCCTAAGAAGAAGGCCTGTTTATTGTATTTTATAAACAGTGGTGGTAAGCATTTTAATGCATACAAAAAACAGGTATGATCCTACAAATACTTAAAGCTTTTGGCTTTTACAGTATTTATTTTTACACACAAGCCACCGTAAGAGTATTCCACAGAGTTCAGAGGGACAGTTGCTTCAGTGTGGACTATAAAAGAAATTGTTAATCTGTCTCACTTGTAAGTTGTCTAAGGGGAATCCTTGAGAGTCCATGCTCCTTCCGCAGTCAGTAAAGGGACAGTGTGTGTCCAGAGGCAGCTCCGATCCCTGGAATAAATCACTGTAGCAAAACAGTTGCACCTTGCAGGTGAGTTTTGCCTTTAAAAAGTTGGTTTTGAACTCAAAGACAAGCTGTCATTAAGCAATAGATCCTGCAGAGGAAGGGTAGAGGTTTTTTCTCTGCTGGTCTCTTTCCCACACCGTGATCCACCACTGTGCCAACACACAACGCTGGAAGTTTACTCAGGAACTTTGTCCTGGCACAGACAGTCACACCCTCACCCCCTCCTCTCAATGCCACCACACTTCCAGATTCTTCAGAAATCAGACTGCCCATGGCCAGAACTCCTGGTGGAGGTTCTGGGGCATTTATGGGGAGAACCAGGGTTCTAAAACTCCAATTTCTGATGTGTATGTGGGTCCCCACCCACAACAGACCAGGCCTGCACACCACAACCACCGACCACAACCACCCACACGTGGCTGGAGCCATGGGTGGTGATACCTTTCTATCTCCGTTTTTTAGCTCTCTTTCCCAGTTTTTCTCCATTCAATTTTCCTCTCTTAGGGTGATCAAATCCTCCAGAACAGCTATATACCCCTTTTCATTTTTTCCCAGTTATGGTTTCAATGGAGTTGTTTATTGTTATATAAGTTATATAGCACAGTTTTGCTTTAATGCCTTAAAAAAGGATCTGTTAACAAGGAACCTGGTTGCCCTGCCTCAGAGGCAGATCCCAGAAACTGCCCTCTCTGAGGTACAGAGAGGTACTGAAGCAGAGCAATGGGGCTCTTAATTTAGATGCCTTACTTGAGTGCCTAAAATTAGAAAGGTGTAATTTAAGAAAACGGGGATTTGGATACAGAAAACAGGAATGTGTTTGCCTGGAAGACTTAACATATCTCAGAATATTTGTTGACAATCTTTTCTTGATTCCTGTTTGAAATCCAGAAATATCAGAAGTGTTTTGCTAGGTTTTTACTCTGTTGAATGACTTGCTGAATACTCACTCATGATGTACTCCAAAGTGTTGGATCAAATTAAGTATTATTGTCTTGCAAAATATCATGAGTGATTTAAAATAATGGTCCAAATATTTCAAATATAATCCTAAAATTAGGCTCTGGAGTAAAAGTTGTTTTGTACATGTGTTTCAATTAATGATATTGCCCTTATATATTTTCAGATAGAGTTTTGGAAATCTTTTGATTTAGTACTGCATCATGTCCTGATGAAAAATTCATATACTCTACAACATAGAGCTCATGTAGAATGAGTCAAAAATTGGCTGGTGTTGCTCAAAAAGTAGCTGTCTTTGGGGAAATCACCAGTGAATATGTGTGGGCTTTCTAGAAATTGGAGGCCTGCAGCTGCTCTACATTTACATCAACAGTGTATGGATGGCATAACGATTTAGGAGTGAGTTGTCCAGCTGGCTTTGTGGCTCAGGCTTATTTAAAGAATAAAGGCTTTAAAAAGGAAAAATACAACGTTAAAAATCTAGCAGTGGGAGTGTGTGTTTCTGCTGACAGTGGAGAAATGCACTGTGAACAGCCCTGGGAGGACTACGTGTGCACTGGTGTGTGGTGTTACAGCAGCTCTGCTCTCCTGCCCTGCATGGTCAGAGGATGTGCTGGAGGAAGACACAGATTGTGTCTGCTTAGATGTTCGTGCCATCAAAAAAGAACCTATGGGGGTAGAGAGAGTGAAGAAAGGCATTTAAAGAACAATATAACCATCAGGCACAGGCAATGTGAGTTCACAGAGGGAAATTTATGTTCATCTAACCTGGTATCTATGTAGAAGGTCACCTGTGTAGTGGGTGAAGGGAAGGCAGTGGACGTAGTTTACTGGGTTTTAATAAGGCTTTTGATACTTTTGTCCTTCATAGCATCCTCCTGGGTAAGTTGTCCAGAGAGGGATGAGCAGGTTCATGGTGTGCTGGGTGAAGAACAGGTTGGATGGCCTCAAATGGGACTACAACAACTGGTGACCATTTAGCAGTGGTGCTCCTCAGAGCTCAAGTCTAGGGTCAGTTCTGTTAGATGTATTTATCAATGTTCTGGATGCAGGAGGTGAATGCACTTGTGCTGATTTCAGCTGGGGTACAGCTGATTTTCTTCACAGTGGCTAGTACAGGGCTATGTTTTGGCTTTGTGCTGAACACAGGGTTGATACTACAGAGGTGTTTTTGTTATTGCTGAGCAGAGCTTACACAGAACCAAGGCCTGTTTTGCTTTTGAACTGCCATGCTGGCAGGGAAGCTGGGGGTGCCTGGGAGGTCAGGAGGAGACAAAGACAGGACAAGTGACCCAAACTGGCCAAAGGGGTATTCCAGACCATGTGACATCATGCTCAGGATATAAACTGGGGGGAAGAAGAAGAAGGGGAGAACATTTGCTTTTATGGTATTTGTCTTCCCAAGTCATTTCACATTTGATGAGACCCTGCTCTTCTGGAGATAATTGAACACCTGCCTGCCCATGGGAAGCAGTGACTCAATTCCTTGTTTTCCTTTGGTCTTGTTTTCCCTATTATACTCTCTTTATCTCAACCCACGAGTTTTCCAGCTTTTACTCTTCCAATTCTCTCCCTGATACTGGGGAATGGGGGACAGAGTGAGTGGCTGCTTGGGGCTTGGCTGCTGGCTGGGGTTAAACCTCAACAGCACTGCTATCATGTTTGATATGAATTATATTCCCTCCTAAAATTTTAATAAGTGGAGAATACTCAGATCAAGGGTTTGGTTGAGTGATTAATGTATCTGTAAATTAAAATTAATTTATTGTGCTTACTTTATTCATGTTAAATAAGGAATTCTCAAATGTTATCTTTGGATAAGTAGGAGTAATGTGAGTGCATCATACTGGCATTCCCAGGACCTGTGCTGTCCTTGGAGGTTCTGTTAATAGAAACAGGTCTGCAGAGAAGAGTGCCAGAGATGTCAATGACAGCACGACATGCAGGCATTTTCAGGATTTTGTCTGAACACTAGTTGCAGACACTTGGTTTTGTTTATTATAACTGAGTGTTCACAAAAGTGTTAGACTAATAATTAAATTATAATGACTTTGATCTAGAATTCATAATTACTTTGCCTATCAAAGAACATTGCACCATTTGGAGCCTGAACTAATAAGGAATTTATCTTGTGACCTAGCCAAGAGTAGACTCAGACAACTACTCTGCTTTTTACTTTTCTCTCTCTTAATACAAAATTAATTTCATCATGACGTGATGAAAAACTACTTTTGGAGAAGCTAACTGTTGGTTAATCTCCATATTCATAGCTGAAATGTCAAAAAATAGATACACGTGCTTTATGATTTCCAAATTATTTTGCCTTTCTTTTTACTTTTACTTGCCAGTTTCAGATGATGTTGTGCACTCACTTGGCTATCACAGTGTATTAAAGATTTTATTATTTAAAGAAGTTTGACAAGGAAAATGAATATAGTATTAAGAAAGGATATAAGAATGGTGATGCTGAGTGGCACCACAAAATCCTTTTTTGAGCAGTGGCTAGCAATGGATAGTGAGTCTGAGAACAGGACAGGATAATGTGATGTTTCCACAGAATACTTTCTCCTTCTCCAGCATTTGTCCTAATGGATATCTATTGATCCCACAAAACTCTGTAAAGGCTGTCATAGAGAGTTAAAGGCATTAATTTCAAATATCTATATCTGTTGTCAGACATTGAGCTGGTTTCACTGGACAAATTAGACGTAGCTCTGTGCCATTATCTCTCCTGCAACTGCCTATGGGCCACCTCTGTCTGGAGCAGGGTCTTTGTGAATTCAAAAGAAATAATGACTGAAAAATTTTGAACAGTGTATCTCAGAAGATAACTAGAATATATGACAAAAGTATAAAACAATGAAATGTTGTTCAGAATCTAGACTAGGACAGTTGCACGTAATAGTAACAAGGCAGTATTCAACTTAAACTGAAAATGTGCCCAACAAAAATTACAAACTTCATGCAATACTGTGACTGCTGTGGAACGTGACGAGGAAGCACACACCATAAGTCAAGGACATATTAAGGTTTTATATAGAGGTGGCACATATAATTGGAGGTCACAATAATACCAAGTTGTAACAGTTAAGGCTCGGGTTTCTGAACCCCAAGTGGTATGTTCAGTTTTGGGACTCTCACTACAAGACAATGAGGTGCTTGAGCACGTCCAGAGAAGGAGGTTGTAGCCAAGTGGAGCCTGGCCTCTTCTTCCAGACAACAAGCAACATGGCAAGAGGAAATGGCCTCAAATTGCTCCAGGAGAGATTTAGACTGTGTATTAGGAAAACTTCCTACACCAAAATTTTTGTCAGGCACTGGAACAGGCTGCCAAAGGAAGTGGTGGAGTCACCATCCCTGAAGGTATTTGAAAGATGTGTAGATGTGGTACTCGGGGACATGGTTTAGTTGGGAACTTGGCAATGCTGGGTTAAGGGTTGGACTTTCATCTTAGAGGTCTTTTCCAGTCTAAAAGTTTCTCTGATTCTGCTGCAGAAGGGTTAAATGGTACACTTTGGAAGTTATGCCAACACACACAGAGTCTCTAAAGAGGGAAAATCACGGAGCATCTGTGTGCTCTTGGACTTGCATCTTTTTTCTGTGACACATCTGGTATTGTCTGTGTAAAGACATTAGATCAGACTAGACATAAGATTCTGATGAAGTTACAGTGAATTCCTGCCTTTTTGTCTTGAACTGTTATGATTACGGGCCTGCAATACGTGATGGCCTGAAATCGCTCCCACTTGAAGAATTTGGGGCTGTTGCCATTTCAGAGAGCAGCAGGACGCACGGGCGAGGCTTTAGAACTTGCAGCATAGCGCGTCTGGAAGGAGGGACCACAACACCTATTGGTGCTGACGCTGCACTTGGTTCACGTCAGCCTGGGAACAATCGCGGTGTTCGACTACCTTGCTCGAAATTTCATCTTCTTTTTGAAAACAAAAAAGCCAAAGAACCCCATAGCAGGCACAGTACTCACCGGACCCCCCCCGTGACCGAGACCCCGCACCCGCCGCAGCTCCGGGGAAGCGCCGCTGGCGCAGCTCCCCAGCCCGCCCTCTCTCCCTCCCCACGTTCCCGTGCCCGGCTTTCCAGTCCCCTCCCATGGCCCGCCCCGCGGGCGAGGAGCCGGCCCCGGGCCCCATCCCCGAGCTGTCCCCGCTGGCCGCTGCCGCCGCCGCTCCGTCCTTGCCTCGCCGCGGGAAGCGCCGCCTGCCCGGAACGCGCGTCCCGAGGCCCCGCTGGCTGCTTCGAAGGGTGGCAGGTTTCCAGACCCAGCTACGGCGTATATAACATATATGATTACATGTATATAGAGAGATGTATATAAAAGGGTACTTACGCTGACCTCATAATGAGAAGCGAGCCAATTCCTGCTTGAAAAGGGAATGTTTTATGTGCAGGCACGCGATGCTCCTGTGCTGGCTGTGACAGACACGGGCGGGGTGCGAAGGTGCCCGACCTCCACAAAAGAAGAGACTGGCCCCGTGGTCCCTGGGCTCTGCATCAAGCTGCTCACCTGCAAGAACAGATCATGCCCAGGCCCTGCCGAGGCTCCCCTGGCAGCATGTTAGATCCCAAGGAGGAATGCTTTACAGGTAGGCTTTGTTAGCTGTTATCTTTTGCATGTCTCTTGTGTTCCCCTGGGTTTTTTGGGGAATGAGATAAACACAAAGAATGTGCCTTGTTGGTAGTAGTGCTATGTGTGATGCAAAACAAGAGCTTGGCTGGCTGTGCTTTTTTACCACTTTGTTTTTACTGGTAATCTGTCGGAAATCTCCAATTTGTATTTTACTTGAGGAAAGGACACTACCAGGTGTGTGTATGTGGCCACGATGTTTCTGACACTGTTAACTCCCCTGCCATTTGAGCTTCCTGCAGCTTTACTGAATGCTGGGCCTGACAGTGAGTGGGAATAGCACTTGCATTCCTGGCCGTACCTGGAAGCAACACTCGTTTTCCTGGACATTCATGCCCTGGCGTGCCCTGCACCTTGAGAGCAAAGCTGCTCTGCTCTAGCTCCTCAGACTGATGCCTCACGACTGAGGTAGACAGCAAAATCCCTTATTTAGGTACTGAGGAGAGCCATGAATTAAGAGTGATTTATCAGTTCCATTAAAAACTGATGAGGATGCATAATGAATACAAGTGCTAATAGTAAGGACTTTTTTCAGATGATGCCACCAACCGTTTTTTACTACAGGGGTTTATGAATGAACCTAAATTACGAAGAGGACTTTCAAGAGCTAAGCCTGATATGACTGATACATTTTAGAGAGGTTGGGCTAATTTATCAGTTGACCAGCCTTTCAGTTTGTGCTTAATATTGAGTACACAGTCCAGTTCAGTCACTGAAATTTAAGGATGTGTGAGTGTTGTTTGATTATGACCTTATTACCTGTATAGTTCAATTTCTGCACAACCCCCCTGAGGTTAACTTCTGTGCTACATCATAGGGATTTATGAAATTTAAATTTGGTACAATGCCCTGAAAAGGGTAACACTTTTTATGCCTATGAATTTTATTGCCCTTTCATTGGGTATTTACAATAGATTGGCTTTTACAATAGATTAAAAATTCTGAGCAGTGGGATGTTTCAATGCTTCTAAAATAATTTTTGGTTACGCTTTTTGGCACACTCCTGCTGGTGTAGTGGCACTCTTAATTCTGGTCTTTTATCACTGCTAGAATTACACTCCAGTGATGAGACTCTCAAAAATATTTTCTTCACTCTAATATTTGAAATAAAGCCAACTGGGTTACATTTCTCTCAGAAATTATGTTACAATATTGTTGAGATAGGGTAATTTTTATTGCTATTTTAATGCCTGTTTATGTTATACCCATATAAAGATGAGAACTGTGCTCTGCAGAGGTGAGTAGATGTGATATATGCTGAATCTATAAACACTTCCACAGGCTGTCAGCTCAGTTTCCATGGCTGAAGAGAAGTATTTTAAATTTTAAATCTCATCTCTCACATGGCATGCTATAAACCACAGTGGGAGCTAGGAGTATTAGATGGAATTTTTTGGATAGGAGAACCCTTTCCACCCTAATCCCTATCTGTGTTTAGAATCTGTAGCATTAAGAAGAGTGACTTAGGAGAGGATGAACATGTCTTAAAATTTTAAGAATCTGATTATGCAGGACTATGCCTGCATGAAGAGTCCTTGCTGTCATAACTGGTGTCACTGAAGACAGGGAAATTATTTAGGTGGGTTATGAACTATTTGTATAACAAAGAGTGTGCAATATTGGAGTCTGAACAAAGTAGTAAAACTGTCCTAGGAAAAATTATTTCAGAAGTTTTATTTTGCAGTTGTCATTTAGATTAACTTTCTTCTTTCTGAGGGCAATGAAACAGAAACTCCCTTCTTTGATGATGTACTCTCTGCTGATTCAAACAGGGAGGTGTGAAGTTATTTATTGGTTCTTTAAACTGTATTTACAGGATGCTGTCTGAACCCAAGATAAGCAATGTGCACTTCATATTTAGTACAGGGTGTTTGAACAGAGCACAGTACTGTGTCCAGCAGTCTCTTCATGGGCCACTGAAGTACAGTTGCTCCTGCAGCAAGTGCAGCCAGTGGCTAAATATAAATGATATATGTTTAAGTTATCTAGAAATAAAATGTACAACAATGGGTGGTTCCTTTTTTTTTCAAATAATAATAACTTTGTCAAATATTTCATCTCAATAGGTTTGAAGTACTTTAACAATACTCAAAATATTTTTTCACTATTTAGAATGATTTCTGTTGAAAATATTTGGAAAATCAGGATTCATGAGGAATTGTTGCAAATGTATTGATTCACTGACATTCACAAGAGTATTACAAAAGAAAAAATTCCATTATCATACAGGTCTGGAACTATGACAAAGATACTGAAGCTGGATGTGGCTGTATAGCAACATGCATCTCTGACACCTTTGTGTATGAGAAACTCTTCTGATTAGAATTTAATTTGATTTATGACCTTATTTTATTTTCTTATTTTGTTTTGAGTGTTTACAGATTAAATAAAACGCATTATGTACATATAATTGATATAGATGCAAATATAAGTAATCTCATATTACAATATCTCTAGCAAAAAAAAAGAGTAAGTTTGCTTGGAAAATCCCCAGCCATAGCATTAAAACTGATCTTATATTTTAAGACAGTTGTCCTAGAAAGTATTAAATATCCTTCATAAGCAGAATCAAAAGTATGAAGACTAATAAATGAGAATCTGAAGGTAGGTTTCCAGGTCCATGTTTAGAGCTTTACTTAGTGACCTGTTTTCTCAAAGGTGTTGAGCAGCTGTGTGTGTGAATTCCATCAGAATGCTGAGCTGCCCAGTGGATCTGGGAACACACCTGTTGCTCAGGGTCAGCAGTGGGAAATTTCATAAACCCTTTCCCATACTTCTTTTAAGTTGATCCATTTTTTTAAGTTGGTTGCATGAAGTACTGTTCTAGGACACCCCCATTTTGCCTCATGTCATCTGTCTTATTTAAGTTTTGGCAGAGGAAAGCCTGGCTTACGTAGCGAGGCCACTGAGGGACCCAAGGTGTTGGCTGGCAGCATTGTGGCACTTTCTCTTGGCTGTGAACTGACTCTGTTTTGTGTTGCAAACTTCCAGGAGTATTTTTAAACCAGGAACTATGGTTCTGTTGCAGGTTTGGCAATTCCTTGATTTCTTCTTGACAGAAGCTCAAAGGTTTTTTGTTATTTTCCACCTCATTTTAGGTGAAAATGGTCCATCACTGGAAATACTGACAGATGTCTTTTTGTATCAAACACCAGAAACAATATTTAGACATGAACCCAAGCTTAGAGAGCAAAATATTTTTTTAATTTATCTCGTTTCTTGTTTTCTACTATATGTATTTTTCTTCTGCCTGTTGCAGTTTTGCTGTCTAAAGTATTGATAGTTTTCTATGTTTCTGCAACATTTTGAATAAAAATTGGTCATATTTTACATAGTTTAACTCTGGTGCTTCTTGAAGTCAGTAATGTACAGACCATCATTTAGTATAGTGAAAATAATTTCTTATATTAATTTCTTTTATTAATTTTATTTGTCAATATAAATTTCTCTATCCATGTCTCCCACTTAAATGCTAGTCCATTGTTGCTTTCTTTTCCTTCGTGTATATTGCCACAAAATTCTGTCTTAGTGTTTTTTCAAGTAATAGCTGTACCTAGCGCATATTCATTAGTGACAGAGTCAAAGTTTTTTGGTGTAGTTTTTTTTCTTACTATTTTAGTGATATAAAATTACTTTGGGGGATGTAGCAACCAAAGTGACATTAAATCTACTTTTTTTTCTCAATATCTTCCCAAATTACATGTTCTCATTGAGCTAGTTTAGATGTGAAACAATCAAAATGGCAGTCTTATGTGCAAGAATTTGTTATTATTGATTTAACTTCATTTGGTTACAGTTCTGTGGAAACCAGCAGTGTAAGCTGTAACATTAAAATACAGCAGTGTCTCTGCTCTGTTGCTGCAAATTATAGCAGTAACATGGAAAGCTTCCAAAAGATGCTGTAGCATATCAGAGCACAGAAACTTGATAATTCAATGTCATAGCCTTATCATTTGATAGGATAAAATTATAAACTGATTATAAATATTCAAGTAGTCTTTGTGTGTTGTGCAGTGCTTACTAGTATGTTGTAAAGGAAAGTTGGATGTGTTTAAAAGTTTTGTAAGTCAGTGACATTATTTGGACATTAGTCAATTCTCAAGTATCATATTCTTTTTGTGAATTTTTTTTTCTGATTAAGAAGGGGGTTTCTGTTTGGTTTTGGTCTGTGCCATTTTTTTTTCCTTTTTGTTTGTTTTATTTACTTAATGTTGTGGTATGTTGACCCTGGCTGGATGCTAGGTGCCTACTAAAACCACTCTATCACTTTCCTCCTCAACTGGACTGGGGAGAGAAAATTATGGAAGGCTCATGGGTTGAGATAAGGACAGGGAGAGAGCACTCAGCAATTACCATCACAGGCAAAAGGGACTTGACTTGGGGAAATCAATGTAATTTAATACTAGTCAAATTAGAAGAGTACGGTAGTGAGAACTAAACCCAATTGTTAAAAAATACCCTCTTCCCACCCTTCAGAGCCTTAACTTCACTCCCTCCTTTCTCTGCCTCCTCTCACTGAGCAGAGCAGGTGCATGGGGAGTGGGGGTCATGGTCAGTTCCATCACACATTGTCTCTGCCACTCCTTCCTCCCCACTGGAAGCACTCCTCTTCCCCTGCTCTGCCACAGGGTCATCCCATGGGAGACAGTCCTCCATGAACTTCTACGACTTGAGTCCCTTCCACAGGCTGTTGTTCCCCATGAATTCATCCAATGTGTGTCCCCAGGGGGGTCACAAGTCCTGCCAGCAAACCTGCTCCAGTGTGGGCTCCTCTCTCCACAGGCCACCGGTCCTGCCAGGAGTCTGCTCCAGCACAGGCTTCACCTGGGGTCACAGCCTCCTTCAGGCATCCACCTGCTCCATGGTGGGGTCTTCCAGGGGCTGCAGGTGGATCTCTGCTCCCCCGTGGACCTCCAGGGGTACAGCCACCCCACCATTCACCTTCTCTTTCCCCTCCTTCACTGCCCTTGGTGCCTGCAGAGCTGTTCCTCTCTCACACTCTCACTCCTCTCACAGCTGCAGTTGTACAGTACTTTTTTGCCCTTCTTACATCCATTATCCCAGAAGTGCTGCCACTGCTGCTGGTGGGCTCAGCCTTGCCAAGCAACTGGTCCATCTTTACTTAAAAACGTAGGTAAGCTTTTGCTATGGATATGAATTAAAGCATTTTCAGTCTTCTGGCTAGTTTGTTAATGATGAAGATGCAACAGATTCAATTTTTTAAAACTGAAAACGTAAAAATTAACTGCTTCAACATCGGAAATAAAAAACTTTTTTTGAGATCACAATTCCTATTTTACCTTCTAAAGATTTGAGGGTTTTTTTGCATCTCTTTGAGAGGAACAGAGAAACAGTACTGTCACCACTTTTGGCATGATTTCAGGTATAGGACTGCCTGAAAATTAGAAACAGGTATGTGCTTATATTCTTTCCACTGTGTCCTTAGCCCTCAAAGGTTAAGGATCATTTTTCTGTGTTTAGGGTGGAATGGAACAATAGTAATAACAACTCTAAAATTTTCAAAATCATCAGTGTACCACTTATTTTTAATGTATGTATTTTGTGAAGTCTCAATAGCTTTAGTAAAGGCAGTAGCAATGAAGTGAAAAGTGGAATGTCACAGCAAAGACAGAGGGACCCTTACATCTCATGGACAATGCTGTCTTTTAGGATACAAGCAAATCTGGTAAAAGCAATTTTACATTATTTCTTGTATGTTATTCTGGCTAGTGCTCCTAAGGCATCGGCCAGCATTTACTTTTCTGAAAATGCTCTTTAAAATGGAATGCAGTCTCCATCCTGTAACCTGGGTGCCTTCCATGTCAGGTAGCTCAGGTATGAGCACGTTTGTGCTCTGTGCTGAGTGCTTCCATGCAGGACAGGAGGCTGGAGCCAGGACACCATCCAGGTGAGATCTCAGACAAAGAAATTGGGCGTTTCTAATGCATCTTCCAGGCAAGAGCCCGTTTTGGTCTTTGAATACAGCAAACAGGCCAACAGATTTCTGATTCAACAGCTTCAGGGGAACTGTAGCAATGCAGAGAGAGCCCAGTCTGTGGTGATTATTCATGCACAGACAGACAGGTTCTGTGTCTGGACTCTTGGCTGAGGCTGGTGGATTATTCCAGTCCTTGCAGCCAGAGGCAGCTCATTTGGCATTATTTTCTGGTAACTTTTCCAACAGCCTCTTTTATCCACAAGTGCCAAGTTGCCGAGGACTGGAGTGGCCTGGTGTGGGCCAGGCACTGGCCAGCCCATGTCTGTCTGTGTCCTGGTGGGGATGATGAGGGGGGATGGCTCCAGCCCACCCCTTCCCGTTCCTCTCTCTGCCTTTGCCTGTGTCTGGCCTTGGCTGCTGCTGCCTGTTCCTGGGACAGAGTCTGGCACTGGGTGTCTGGGTGCCCTTCTCTTCCACCCAGCACAGCCACCTTACCAGAGGCAGACTTAGTGCAGGAAATGAAGGGGAGAAACACAGAGGTACTGACCAGTGTTGAAATTACCACGTCAACATGACTGTGGTAACTCCTTGATGGCCTTGTGTTACATCCACAAGAACATCTGGGTGTCTTTTTCTGTGGAGATCAGCTGCAGATATGTTGTGCCTGAATATCTGAGAAGCAGAAAATGTAAATGGAAAATTATGCTAAGGATACATAAATAGTTAACACAAATATATTTTTAAAACCTTGTTATGAAAAGGCTGATCGAGGATTGAAAATCTGACTGATGAGCTTTGTGGAGTATGCTCCACAAAGGAATTACAGAAAGGTTTTCTTGATTTGAGTAGAAGCATTATAGAACTGTAAAAACTATAAATAACTGTGGCAGCCTCAGTAACTTCTAACTAAATCTACAGGTAGCTCTTTAGCTCAAGAGCAGTAGGTGGGATATATTCTTTATATTTACTGCAGTATTAAAATATGCATGTTTATCTTTGAAGGGTACCATTATGCTGTAGTTTCACGTGTTTCTGTTGGTAATTAAGCAGTTACGATTTTTTTCTTCAGGAACTTTTGGGTTTTAAAATATGATTGGAATCTTCTTGCTGTTGAAAATGTAGTGGGCTTTCTTAATTCCTTCAAATCCCCTACAGCCTTTTAGCTCTAAGAAAAGTTAACTCTGTGATAGAAAGTAAATTTCTTTTTCACAGCAGTTCACTCTTTGCTAATTCCATTCTTTGGAGTAGAAAATGTACCTTTAAAAATAGTGCAAGCTTCTGAACTTGAGGTTTACTGAGAATATGAAGGTTTCTACAGTTACTCTTTACTTTTAGTATTTTTCCTTCCTTCAGTAAGAATGCCAGTTTTGTTTGTTTGTTTGTTTTTAAGGGGATAGAAAAAAACCTATTCTCTTAAAAAAATTATATTTAAGTGAAATACTATTGTTCATGTGTGCCACTCCCCTCTAGTGAATAGAAGTGGAATTGCTTCATGTCATGTCATGCCATTGACCCCTAGCTGCGACCAGATTATAGAAATTTTTTTCAGCTTTCCATGACAGAGAGTTATCTTTCTTTCAGTGGAACGATGTGAACTTTTTTCTGTGTTTTCTATTAAGGGAGAAATATGATTTCATTGCAAAGCATGCTAAATTTGTTAAATCCTCTCCTTTCCACACAACAATGCCCAAGTAAATATAAAATTAACTTTAACAACAGCAAATATATTAGTTATCACTCCTCTGTCTGCATATCCCTGGGTTTGAGTAAGTTTCATGCTCCTTGCCCCTGTTTACCTACATGAAGCATTTCTTTTAACAACGTTTACTTTTTCCTTGATAGTTGAATACATTTTTGCGGAGTAATCTTAACTCCTCCATGATAGGTTGATGTTTGCTTTATTAAACCTTTGAGTAATTGATACCAAAGCTCAAGTTGTTTGGCCACAGATAGGTGTGCAATTCTAGATAAAAATATCTATCCACATATTTTCACTTGGATGTTTTTGTTGAAGAGGTAAGAGGAAAAGAGTATTACAAAAATGTTGTGTATGTGATAAATATTCTGTCAAATGTCAGCTAACAAGGCACCAAGTGTGAGATTTCTCTGGCCAGAGGCCAGTCAAATAGCTCAGCAGTCACCCTAGTCTGTACTCGGTACTTATCAGCCATGGAGAGAAATACATGCATTTAGCTTTCCATTTATCATCTAAAGTACGCACCTAAAAATGCTCATAGTCAGAAGCTGATTGTTTCTATTTACTGCACATGACAGATGTATCAAGCTAGCATGAGATGAATCCTGTATGAGGTGGTCTTTAAAAAAAGATCTATTTTTGTCTGCTTTTTTGCTCATTAATTGTGCCCTTAATTAATATAATAAATATGTCATTAATTAGTGGTGCTGGTGAAAACAGCTTTTTCTTTTACACTGACAACCAGATTCAGTCCATTGGAGTTGCACAGGCTGTAAGTGTCACAAGCCTAAACAGCCTGAAGAAGTTGTATGAGATGTAGAAGTAATGAACCCTAAATCAACATAAAATCTGATGTAATGTTCTGCAAATGTATGCAGAAAAATATTTCATAGGAAAAAAGAGCATAGATCCAAGATATTTTTAGTTATGCCTAAGAGATGCAGAGATATGCTGAGACTAGAATTTGCTCTATAGAGCTCCATATGTTTATTTATTACACACACATATTAAAACTGACCCTAGACATCCACCTACCTGAAGCTTAAAGAGCAGAATGTGTGAATGTAGCTGAAAGGCCACACATTCTCTTGTTTTCCATCTTTTAGGGATATTTTACATTTCACATCCTTGCTATTTTCTGCTACCCAAAGATGCAGTTCACCCTTGTTCTTAAAGGATGGCAGATATATTTCATAAAGGGTAAAAGCACTTAAAAACAAAAGAAAAGTGTTAAAAATATGAGGCCAAATCCCATGGCATCTAGTTAGGCAAAACACACACTCAGATTTGGGGATTATAGCTTTTTTTTAAAATGTACTGTACTGCACATCACTGCATCTCTATAGTTTCTTCCTTGGTAACAAAATAATACACTCCTGTTTGTTACTGCACAGCATTTTCAAAGCTCTGATTTATAAATACTACTACAGAGTTGTTATTAAAAATTATCTCTTCTGTTTTCCAGAGAAATCAGTACTTGCCCAGCCAACATTTGTTTTTGAAAAGAAGGACCGTTCTTTGAAGGTAAAAAGCCTTTTTTCCCCCTTTTTCATTATTGATAAAGATTGTTGAGAAATAGGCATTCTATAGACAATTATGCTAGCAGTAGTGTAAGATTTTAGCCCTGGTTAACACTTGTAATAAATGGTTTGAAAATAGAACAAGGAAGAATAGAAAACAGAAATAAGACTTAATGCATATATGCTGGACTGTTATACTTTGTGTCTCTGTCTAGAAAATGACTGTTCTATTTTCCTTGACCTTTCCATGCTTATTTTTTTTCCAGCGGCCTGCAGAAGACCCAGTTTGCAAAGCTGAAAATGGTAATGACCACCTCACTGAAACAGCATAATATAACTGGGTTATTCATAGGTCTGCCTGTTTCCTGTGAAAACAGTGTGTGGACTCTTTCTATGAGCAGGGGCAAATCCCAGTTACCAGACTAAGATTTTGTGGGCTGTAGAGCCACTTACCCTGTCCTAATATATATGTCCCTGTCTTCCCTCAAGAGTTCTTCCATCTTACCTTCTTTCCATCATATTTACCCAAAAGACAAGCTCCAGAAGCCCTGAAAATTGACCAAGTGTATTCATCAGCTGTATAAATGCCCAACTGCCTTTTTCTATTTGCCTGAGTAATGTCATAATGTAGCTCCTCATTGTTAATGTTTTGTGAGTCCATGGGCTATGAACTGGTTCTAAGTGCTTGCTTTACATTCCCTGAACTTAGTAGAAATACAGAAGACTCCCCAGGGCTTTGTGACAGGTGTTGACTGAGATTCCAAAGCCCTCTTGCTCTTAGGTACTGCTTTAAAGCTGTTCTGTAAGTACCTCCTAGAATTTATTTTGTTCAGGCTTTAATTCAATATCATAACATCATGCTGATGCCTCCTACCAATTACATTATATTTTCTTTTCTCTAGATTCTATTAGTTATTCCAGAAAACGTGCAAGATCATCATCTTTGACTTTCCAGAAATCTGACTCTCAGTCTAACACTGGTATGACATTTACCTCCAGTCATGTTTTGATTGGAGTATTTTGTATTCTCATCTGGTAAAGAAAAGAATGAATGCAAGTCATGAAAACTTAAACATTGATACTTGCTGGTAATTTCCAGTAAATACCTTTTTAATTAAAAATACATTATTTTTTCCATACTTCCATTATATTACGTAAAGTAGTAAAAAAAACCTATAAATTTCATATAATTTTCTTGAATTGCTCACACAGTCAAGGGAGGACGAGGTCAGGAAAGAATTATATCCCTTGCTTCTGGAAGGAGATGAGTGTTCCCTGGGCAATCCTTTAAAATGTAAAGCAGTTTCCAGAAGGGAAACGCCTTCTGTCCAGCCAAGAGCTGACTGAGAAGGCTCATTAAGGACTGTGTATTGTTTCCATGGGAAATGAACACGAATCACTGAGGCCACTGTGCAGAAGGACTGATCTGTTTTTTACAATCTTTATTTAATATATGGATGGTACCAGAAGGGTACTTCTGAATTCAGGCATTAATATATGTACAGTCTATTTTGTTTTTTAATCACATCTGAATGTACCTAAAAGGACTTAGGCTAAGTTTGGTTTACTCTGAAAGTTAAACTGGGATAGATATGCTAGAAACTTTAGGGCATGCCTATACCAAAAAATAAAGCAGAGTGCAGGAGGAAGCTGGAGTGTTTTCCCTTTGATTGCCCACACTGTGTAAGTGACAGGTCACTGTCTGGCTCTGTTTTGAGCTGTTCCACCTGGTGGTCTCCAGGACAGAGCTGTTACAGAGAGGGTTAGCTGTGTGCCTGAGCTGCTTGGCCTCAGAGACCTCCTGGGATCAGCAGGATAAACATAACCTAACAGTCTGCTTCAGAAAGATGGTAGGTAGCAAATAATAATTTATTCTGCTGTCAACAAAAGCATGACATCAGCCTGGCTAACCCTAAAACTGGTCTTTTTTGTTCTCCAAACAAGTGATAATTTCAATCTCTTATTCTTTTAGATACAGCTCTCACACAGCAAAGAGGGAGATCATCTTCATTTAACATGCTTCCTACTTTCCCTCCCTCCCAGACAGGTAAATTAAAAAAAAATATTTTCATAGAAAAGCAAGTATTAGCTAAAACAAAGATGTGTGCAGAAATTCTTTTTCTGCAAGACAGAGCTGAAGTGTGTTGGACTAGTCTGGTATTTAGATGGAAGAAAGGAGTGTTTTATAAGGAGGACTGGCATTTCAATAGAAGTTAAGTGGTTTTTTATAGCTGGAGAATCCTCTAGGGCAGGGGTGGAATCTTTGAATAATTTAAAAATATGCATTTACGGAGTGTGATACAAATTATACTTAAAAAACCAAAATGAAATTATGGTAATTACATTAATAGTTTGCTTGCAATATAATGGTGATGGTTCCTACAGGAATGTAATTTTCTGCCCTAGGAGCCTGTCTTCCACCTAACCAGGGATCCTGGGAATATCCTCACTCTTAGCACTAACAGGAACGATGGAGTGGTCTCAAATCTTAGCCTACGTCTCTCTTACCAGAGACAGGTTCTTGACAGACATTGGTGTAGAGGATTTGTAAACAATGTTAAGAGTTCACAGCATTTTAATAGCAGCAAGACACACTCTTGCAATGAAAAAGTGGTGATTGTATGTGGTGTATCAGTTGTGCCATTTTACAGGACATGGTACATGTGTGGTGTCCCCCCCTTAAGGGGAAGGCAGCACCCAAGATTTGTAGGTGGTCATGGTGGAAAGGAAATGAGAGAAGTCAGAGATTCTGCAAAAGCTTAAAAAGTTTTACTGGTAAATTACACACTTGGCATGAAAACTGGTAAAAGTCCTGATCTCCTATTACAAGCACATGGAGGTGGGTTTTGGATGAAGTGGTAAGGTGAAAGGGAAGGGAGAGAATTAAAGAGGATTAAAAAGGAGAAGAAAGAAAGCAAGAAAGAGAGAAAAAGAGATCACCAGTACTGGTTCCAGCATCAGCATCGGTCCAGCTGTAGGCATGTCCAGGATCCTGGGGCACACACCCAGGCTTCTTGGGGGTACCTTTATACAGAAGGGTTTCCCCACCCTGGACATGAGTTTGTCTCTTTTTATGCAAATCAGTTCTCATGTGCAGTTTGTTCTTTCTGGAAGTGGGTCAGCTTTGGGGGTACTGATGCCCCTACAGTCCATGCCCACTTCCTGGCCTCATTCCTGCTGTGCTGTGCTGTGCTGTGCACAGTTGTCCTGGAAAAGTGCTGCCCTACCTCTGTATGGCCCCTTCTCCAGCCACATCCTGCCCTTTCTCACAGTGAGTTACTACCAGAAGTCCTTGGCTGGCTCCACAGCTATTTGGATACCAGTGACATACCAATTATCCCTCTTACCTCCTAGGCTTCTACATGGTTGCCATCTCCTTCTCACTGGTGTTTGACATCTTTATTAAAACAGTGAAAGTGTCAATAGTGCACTGCCATTGTTCTAGTAAGTTATGAAGGCCTTTTTAGCAGAACAGGGCAGGGTACGTTTATTTATTTATTCCTATGTATTTGGGCCTCACTTAATCATCTTAAAAATGCCTAAAACTCGACCAGATAGAATTGGCATTTCAATTTTTCTACAAAACAGGAACACCTAGTTTTAAAAGATGAAGAAAGATTTTGCACAAAAAACATTCATTAACATCCAAAAAAGCCATTCATTAATATCCAAAAGACTGTGACATAGCCAGAAACCTCTGGTGCTTTCTGGTGCCAAAGTCTGCCCGTGTGTAAGAAATGAGGCAGTAACAGTTGTATTGGCAATCTTTTTCAGATAGATATGTTGGAATGTTGCTCAGGTACTACCAAAACAGGGAAGGGGTTACAGAAATATTAATTAATGTTTAAAATTTGGGTTTACTCATTATTTAATTTTTAATTCCTTTTCTGTAGTAAAGAAGAATAACATATTCATGACCTCAGCTCTTCTTCAAAGAAATCCTGACATCATCAAAAGTACAAGAGAAGGTAACTGTCATTGTAATATTTATTCAATGTAGTTCCACAAAGACATCCTTTAGAGATACAGAAGACAAAAAAAGAACAGCTCTTTTCCATACTGAATGATAGCCTAGGTATCTTTATGAAGTTCCTAACTTATTTTTTTGACAGTGGAAATGTCCTGTGAACTCTGGTCTGAGCATCTGCTCTGATTACTTATTTCTGAGTGGACTGAATATAACCTTCCATAGTGAAATTTCTCTTTTCTAACTGAATACCTCTGCTTCTTTTGGCATCTGAAGATGCAGAATTAAATCTGAAATGCCAGGAGACATATCTAAAACAAAGCAATAAATACAACTATAAAGATATACTTAAATATAAATGCATATAATACAAATATGTTTTATAAGTACAAATAAGAATGTTTATGTATATAACACATTACTTTTTTATCCTGATAGGATAACACATTGGTTTCACTTCAGAGTTGTGTATTTTAGAAACCATTACAGTTTTTCAGAATATGAAGCAAGTAAACATCAGTAAATGTTATTTAAAAATGTGTTGAAACTTTCAGTTAAGAGGCAAGACATATGGGAATGAATTAGATGTGAAGAAAAAGTATATGTTTAAATATTTTGTCTTTGTATTTTGCAAGGATCCTTGTCACCAAGTCAATTGTGGAATGTCATTAGACCTGCCACTTTACAGCCCACACAAGTCCTGACCTGTCCTGAAATTCCTGTAGTATCTCTAGTGACTGAGAAAGAAGCATGTGTTCAGGTAAAAAGAAAAATAATTTTACTGGAGCTCAAATTAAGTAAAAAAAAAAAACAAGCAAAAACACCCAAAACAATCAAAGCCAAACACCAAACAAACCAGTGCTGTTTTAAAGCAATTAATTATTCCACTGCGTGATTTTCAAGAAAGTTGCTATGTAAGTTTCAGTGGAATTGATTTATCATTGACGTGATGTGAAATGTTAAACTCATGCTGACTGTGTTTGAAAAATTATCTCTTCTCTGCAGGCTGTCTTACCTTTCTGATATCAGGGTTCTGTGGGAAAATCACCTTTGGGTGTTTTGGATTTTGTTTATTTAGAAAGTGAGATTTTAGTATTTTAATTGAGGGCACAGCTGGAGGAAGCTCTGTCAACTACCACATCTATTACCTATATCTGGATCTGTCTATCTATATACCTTAGTGACTCTGGATTCTAGCAGATCTGTTAATAGCAGAAAATATACTAGCTCTAATTAATCCATTTGATTTTATTATTCCTAGCTATCTGAAGACAGCTCTTATTCATCAGCTGAGAGTTCAGTAAATTCCAAAACAGCAGTGGGGTCATCTATTACCATGGGTCTTTCCAGCTCTCAAAAAACACAGTAAGATTTTGTTTATTATATTTTTACATCATCTTGTCACTTGGCTGATGGCATGCCCTTTCATCATCTGTGTCTAACATGGTACTAAGCCCATGCTATCTGCACCCACACAGGGCTCAGTGGTGTTTGTGTGTGGTGCCAAGATTTGTGTCTACTGACACGAGCTTCATATGCCATAAAAAATGGACTCCTAACTGCAATTAATCTCTGTGGGACAGGTGGTTTCTCACTAGCAACCAAACCAGAAACTGTTCTGGTTTGCTGTCTCTCTTCTGACTGCATGTCTGCTGCATCTCATAAAGTAGGTGTAGAGAAACTCAGGAAATTTCATTATTTTGAGGAATTACCAATGTATGTCAGTGTATTGGACACAAGAAGCATAAAGAAAAAAATACAGGATTGATTTGGAAGACCAGGTGAATGCTGCATTTGATGCTCTGCTTTCATTCACAAAGCAGAATTTGTGGCACAAAAAGCGATCTGTGGTGACTGTGATAGGCTAGCATTTTTGTGCAGCACAGACTTCAGAATTTCTGTGAGGAAGCTGATGTCCTTGGACTAGGATGTTTCCCCATCCTCTTGACACTGTATGTGATGGAAAGAGCCCCATTCTTGGAGATTAATCAGATTCTGACTAAAAGCTTGAAAAGCTTGTGTTGCAAGTGGCGGAAACACAGTGCTGGGAAAACACTGGCTTCTGGTCATGTATTCAACTTCACACAAGGTTTTGCTTGGGAAACAGAAAGGGTTCAAGGCAAGCACTGAGAAGAAGTCATACTGGTGCAAAATTAGGCTATTACCTCTCTCTTTGGGGACTGACTCATGAGAACTCTAGGCCTGTGGTTGTCTTGTGGTATTAATACTGCTTGCTGATGTTGGTGAGGGTTATTTACCTGGAAGTTGTGAGCATCAGGAATACACCTGGTATCACTTTTGATGAGAGAATGACTTTTGAAAAGTGCTAGGGCCACAGATAATAGATTTCTAATGTTGCCTAATTCCCCCTCCTACCCAAGGAGGGGATAGAATATGTTAATTGCAAAGGAGTCTTTGCCAGTCTTCTACAGGGCTAGATGGACTACAGATAAAGGTTGGGATGCAGAGTGCCAGGGTACTGAGGAGGCAAGGGATTTTTGGATGCAAAACCAACTTAAATTCTTAATCCTTATCAACAAAAAGAACATCATTAGTGAGCAGATGCTTACTGTGATTTTGGAGGAACCAACCTTTTCTATTACATTTAATGCTGCTGTGATGCCCTCTGAGGATAACACATAGCCACACAGCACAATGAGTTTTTAGAAGAATCTGAATTATGGTAATGCATCAACAGTTGCTGTTGATTGTTCAGGGTACAGAATAGATGGGGTTGACTGTTGAGGCGATTAAAAGATGGTTTATTGCAAAATCAGTTGCATGGAAGGGTGAGACAGTAAGGTTGTTGCATCCAAAGCTATCACATCAGAAGCCATACATCAGAAGCCATTATAATTCTAGTTACAGTGTCTTCTATAAATTTCTTATCCAATCAGCTACTCCCACAATGCTTGCTAGCATCTTCATAAACCAGTTGCTAATTGTTACATTTTACACGATTCTACTGCAGTGCATCCCTTTTTATCCAGTCATATAACTCTACAAAAACTTATTGTTGTATCTTATACTTTTTACCAACTTTATAAAAAGTTCTATTGCTAGATTTTAAAGTTTTCTACTATCTTGCTTAACGTATTTGTTTGTTTACATAAGGCGTATTTGTACTTGCTTATAACATATTTTTACTTAAACTACAGATCTTTATTCTTATTTCTTGTCTGCTTCATTTTCCTATTCTAAACTTTCAAGCCTTCTCCAAGGTCTTAGGTCAAACACTGTATCCATCTCTGTCTCTGAGCTTGTATGCTCAAGGCCTTGGGAGTGCTCTGTGCTTGCATTTTCCACAGTTGATACTTTAAATTTATTTACCTTCTGTCAGCTTCACAATATCTAGGAAAAGATTGGTGAGTGACTTTCTCCTGAGAAGTAGAGAAATGCAACACAGTGATTCAGTGCCTACAAGTTAACTTAAAGGTACTTACAGTATTTCTTTCCCTCAGCTTTTTTCTTCCACAAACACCCTGCTTGTGGTGTTTGTGCCTCGTGAATTCTGTATATCACAATACTAGTTCTATCACAATCATGGTAAATGTTGGTTCCTTTGGCAGTTGAAAACTACTTTAAATACTACCAGGTGCCTACTGCTCTTCTGAGATTGCAGGAGGATGTTAAGTGCCATTCTTCTGATCCATATTAAGTGACTGTTGCTGTAAAATATTTAGGTAAAATCTTTCTGACATTGCTGTTTTCTCATCAATAATAAACAAATTACTTTAATAAACTCTGCATACATGCTGAACAGTAAGTGAACAGCTAGACCTCCTCATTGCTAAGAAAACAACCTTTTAGGTTTGCTTTTAATTTTCAATCAAGGCATAACTGTTGACATTTATTTATAAAATAAAATGCAGAGAGATGCAACAGCAGGGATTGCTTTGCCTGCAGACATCTCTCTCACTTTTTCTTCTCTTCCACTTCTTCATCTCTCCATTATATGATTCTGTGGAGAGATGAGTGAAAATACCTTGTTATCCCTCCACAGTTGCAGCTGTCCATGTTTCATGAAACCTCTAATTTTCATTTCCTGGGCTGACTATAATAATGAACTGAAAAGGAAAAAATTCCAGTTTCTTGATTCTGATTAAAAGCTTGGAAAGCTTGTGTCGTAAGTGACAGAAATACAACAGTGGGAAAACACAGGCTTGCAGTCACGTCAGGTCAACTTTGCACAAGGATTTCCTTGGAAAACTGAAAGGGTTCGAGGCCAGCACTGGAACTGGCAGCTACTCAGGTCTTTTTGGATGTTCTGAGAAAGCATCCATTCAGTACCTGAATCTATTCCCCTCTCATCATCCCATGCGAGTACTTTATCCATATTTCTCCTCCTGTTGTTCCTTGTTAGTGATCATTCCCTGATATCTGTGACTGTGCTTTGTATCTCCATGACAGTGCCATCCCTGGGGCAAGAACACTTTGCATCCCTGACAATGCATCCCTGACAAGAACATTTTGTTCTTGCCATACAGCAACATAAGGCTATTGAGGTTTTAATAACATTTTAAGGTTGGCAATTCCAGTTAACTTTCTCTTGAAAGAAAGATCTTGCACTGATTAATTTTTCTTACATTTCTGAATACAGTCAAAGCAAACTCCCACATTTTTTCTTACAAATAAGCCTCTAATTCTTGTTTTTTTAGCTCTTTTGGGGTGCTGTCCTTAAGCTGCTATTGGAGCAGCCTAGAAGTAGCAGTTGAAATGTCAGTATGGAAATTTGTCACATTCCAGTGAATTTTAGTGTGTGTTCAAGGATAAAAAACATACTTCAGATTCCCTGTTCATGGCCCAAAACATGCATAGATGCTTTAAAGGCTGAAAAGACATGTATTTTCTGATTTCTCTGTTTTGCTCCTAGTCTTAGCAACACATCAAGCATGAGAATGCTAAGGAATATTTTTCTCATTTAAGTGTAAGATTGAGAGAGGTAGTACTCGGTAAGCCCTTCATCCTTGAAGAGATTTCAAGCACACAGTAGTTGTGAACAGAGAAACTGTATTTTAGAGGAAATCATCAAAGTTCTGCCAACAAACCTAGCTAATTAACAGGAATATCCTCTACATGACATATGTTATGTTAAGCCCACCCAAGGGTGATAAATACTGTGAAACAGAAGTAAGTGGTGCTGAAGTATGCAGTTTGTGACACAGTTATCAGGTTGCCTTCCTGCCAAGTCATCCTTCTGGAACAGAAAGTGAAAAGAACTTGCATAGTTTTGTCTGTGCCAGCAAGACATGCAGGATTAAGCTCTACAGAAAGCATAAACAACCTATAACCACTAAATTAAAAAAAAAAAAAAAACAAACAACCAAACAAACCAAAACCAAACCAGCAGCAGGAACAACTTTCACATAAATGAGTTTACAAGGACTTTTCTAGTGACTTTTACAAAAAATGAACCCTGTTAATTTAAAGTGCCTATGTAATTAGAAGGTCAAATCACATTTCTACTTGTATAGAATATTCTTGAATGTAATCTCTAAAATACAGTTGACCAGTACCAAAGGATTGCAGGTATTAAGTTCTCATTTTAAGTATATCTATGGAACAGGCAATTGAAAAATGGAAACACTTCTCTTTCCTGTTTTACTTATACCTCATCTTAAGCCATGTGCTATCATATCTCTACATTTTTTCAGTATTTGTGTGTGTATGTGAATGCGTTGCCGTTCTGCCCTTCCAAGATGTAAGGAGGATGATGAGGGAATGCCTGTAAGGCACCAGGGTGTACATTACTCTGCAGAGTACTGGAGCTGCACCATCTTGAAAGGATAGCTGTTAATTGCTGGTAGTCTTTTGGGGGAGCAAAAGGAAACAGGGAAACAAAAGTAACTCATTAAAATTTCTGGACTAAGACACTTCCCTGAGGAGAAGTGACATGTTGTTTTGCTGCTTGTTCTTTGGTCTTAAGGAATATCCTTAATAGTCTTAATGAAATACAGTGTGATTCTCTGTTCCTTTTGTGAAATGTTCCATAGAGAATATTCTCAGATTCTCTTACAGAATTTTTCTGATTACTTATATGATTACTTTTTTGTTTTTCTTTAATGTTAGGCATGGTGAATCTTTAAAGTACTTTAAATAGTTCTAAATCACATGTTATTTTGTTCCCACAGAGTTCAGTTGTTCAAAGAAAGAAGTGTACAAAACAGCAGCAATTCTGATTTTGTGTTTGGAGAAAACATGGTTGAAAGAGTTTTGGTCAGATCTGCACATGCTGGCAGACTTTTTATCAAGGTCAGTGTACTTAAGAGTATAATTACTTTTTCAGATATTGGTTCTTTTTAGGTCCTTCTGCTTTTAATGATGTGAATAAATATGGTTCCAATGTCTCTTGGGGAGAAAATATCTAAGAATGTGCTGGTGGAGGGGTAGGCATTCTTATCTTCAGCATCCTAGGCAGGTTCTTTAATTACTAATGCATACCAATATGTACTTCTGGTTTGCTCTTTTTTTGACTTGAAAAAGAGTTTTTTGTCTATTCCATGTAAAGTGGAACACCCACAACGTAAGATAAAAGAATGTGGTTCCTACTGCTCTAGTAACTTCCATCGTTCCAAAAAAGATGGGATATCTGAAGAGAGCCTACAAGAAAGATGAAGAGAAACTGTTTACAGGAGCACAGAGTGAGAGGACAAGGGGAAATGGCTTCAAACTGAAGGACAGTAGGTTTAGGTTTGATATTAGGAAAATAGTCTTCTCTTTGAGAGTAGTGAGACCACTGTAAAACATTTGCCTAGAAATGCTGTGGATGCCCCATCCCTGGAGGTCATCCAGGGTGACCATCCAAGGACAAGCTGGATGGGGCTTTGAGCAATCTGGTCTAATTAAAGGTGTCCCTTCCCATGGCAAAGAGATTAGAACCAGATGATCTTTAAGGTCTCTTTCAACCCAAACCATCCTGTGATTCTGTGATAAGTAAGTATGAGGGAAAAACTGGACACCCACCTTAGACAGTGTCTATGTTAAAGCATATTGTACATGCTTGTGAGGCAGCTCAAGTCCTGAAGGACTCTAGGACAAAAAAGTGGTTCCCAAGCTGAGAACTGCACCATTGAAAATGGAATTGAAATTCAGTTTTCAATTGAAGTAGGATGAAAACTGTATGCTTATCTACCAGGTAAAAAGCTTGGCAACCATAGGTCTGGGCTATGCCTTCTGGCCAAGATTTATTTGTAAGGTATGAGTTGAGGCACTGAGCATAGTCAGGAGCCACAAGCAGTTATTTAGACATGCCTAAGAAAATTTATCTGCAAAACTGGAGGTGATAGAAATTTTTAAGTCCTCTGAGGTTAAGTTTGTGGTGTCTGAAAGTTTTAAACTACTCTTCTGGGAATTATGGGATTGAACTGGAAATAAACCAGTACCTTAACATCTAAATTCTTCTGTGGATTTAAACACTAATCCAGGATCCACACAAAGAAGTCATTCTTCTCAGAGGAAGAATGATGTACTGATTTTATGATAATAATATTAGCTCCTCTAGAGACTGAAATTGTATCATCTAGTTTCTACTCTGATGTTATTAAAACTGCTAATCTTCAGCCTAGAATGCATTAAATGATTCAATGTTCTGTTTGATGTAAAGTAACAAAGCCATTTTTTAAATATGAATTCTTATTTCCCCTGTGTTTTTCTAGAGTTCTGAGAGGCATCCCAAGCTGTGTAATGAAGCTGATTTACACAAAAGAGAAATAACACCCATGTCCTCAGGATCTTCTCATGTTGGGCCACAAACAAGTAAGCATACTCAGCAAACAAGCACAGTTAGCTTTATTATTATCTTTCACTGTATTTTAGAGGATGTCAAATGAGTGGTGGTCAATAATTTTCATCTATTCTCAAGCTATCCAGTCATGAGTATGCTTAGAGTATGCCAAGATCTATATTCAGAACGCAGGTAGAGTTTGGTTTATGACATGTGAACTGGACTAACTTCAGAAAGCATGGTCTGAATTACTCAAGAAAATATTACAGAATATTATTACTTAGAACAGATTCTTGTTTGAAAAAAAATGCAGCAATCTTTATGAATGCATTGTGGACCACATTCTTGAATTAAAATGTTAGGCTGTCTGCTGCTTGCATTTTTCAAATTCTCATTTAAATGACTTTGTTATTTTGGATCATAATTGTGGGACTGAAAGTTCTATATGGACAGATTTCAGGGCTTGTTTGTGACTCTCTGTGAGATTTTCTACTAAGCAAGCCATATAAACCTAGGCCGTGAGGGAATCCCCAACAAGCCCCTGTGTTGTGAGCATTCTTGACAAATTTTGCACTCCTCTTTACTAACAGATGTATTAGATTCTATGATTTGTGTAAGAATTCTTAAAAGTGAAAAATGATAAAAAAAAAGCCTTCAGGACGTGTACAGATTATGCAAAGATACAGAGCTTTGTAACAATGTTGTTCCTTTCAAATCTTGTCCTGTGTTCCAGTTAAATATTCATTGTATATGTATTATTATTCTGAATATTGGGATATGTATGCTCGGCATAAAAATATATCAGATGAGTTTCATTTGGAAAATCAGCTTTTAAATACTTAGGCCTTGTTTCTGCTTGTTTCTGTTTGTCCCTTGGGACAAACCTCTTCAACTATAAACAGCCCTGTTCAATTCTATATGAGCCTTTTTAGTGAGGTACTTTGTATTCCTGCCATTTCCTCTTATATTTGTTCCTTTGGCCAAAAACTTATTAATAACACTAAACAATGTCAGATACCACAGGTATTACTGAGGTCACATACTGTGTGACTTGTACTAGTTTTGTTATCCTAAAAATATTCCCAAAATATTTCCTCTACAGAAAGAATTTTTTTTTTCCCCTACAGAAAGACCTTTGTTGAGGAATGCAACATTAATTGAATCAGCAGCTGCTTGTATTTCCAAGCCAGTGGAGAAAATCCTGTTAGATAAAGTTGAAGTTATAACTGGAGAAGAAGCAGAACAAAATGTATTGCAGGTGTGTATTTCATAAAACCTTGATGGTGAGTAGTTTTGTTGTTGAAAAGAACATCTAAATCTATTGCAGATACAGCAATCTGAAAATAACTTCAATTTATATTTTAAATTCTTGGGTTTTTTAAGCTATGCCTCAGCTAACCCATTTTTCTGTAAGTTGGTAGTTTCTTTTTCATATTATATTTGTTAATTTTGTAGTCCCTTTCAGTAAGTGACTGTTTCAGTGGTATTTTATAAACATCTACACAGTATACTAGCTTTAAGCAAAACCTTAGAACTGGAAGAGATTTGGGTAAAGATGGGATTTATGAAAAAACAATTATGTTTCCAACCTGGCAGGCCATATCTTGTTATTCTTTGTCTTAAAAATATTATTTTCTCAGAAAATAGCAATTATGATTTTAAAAATCTTAACATTATTTTATTTTTTATAAATTCTTCTGCCTTGGCAGAACACAAAAGTTTTACTGTCTTTGGAGCAGTACTCTTCTAGTAATCATACTGGTATCCTGGGCTGAATATGATTTGTAATGAGTGAGGAAATAAGGCTGTACAACTTTTGCAACAAATTTAGCTATGCTGGTGAATATCATAGACAAAGAGTTAATGAAGGTGAAATAATTGAAAAAGTAAACTGAGACTCATGCTGAATGTTTTCTATGATGAGAGAAGAGTTTAGCACAGATCTAGGAGCCATTTCATTTTAAGTAATAATGGTGATATATCTACCTTTGTACACATGCATATGGATGTATTAAAAGCCATATCAAAAGTTTTACAACCATAAAGTTTTAGAGCCAATAAAACTAGCATTGGCTGGCAGTCTTCATCATGTATTTCTCTTTCAGATTAACTGCAAGCTCTTTGTATTTAATAAGCTTTCTTTAAGCTGGACTGAAAGAGGCAGAGGATCCTTGAGGCTTAATGACACTTCTAGCAATAAGCATGGAATGTTGCAGTCAAGGCTAAGTACGAATTAAATAATGAAATACCCCATACAGCTTGTATTACTGTTGGCCAGAGTTTACTTCAGAACGTTTAAATCTGAGAAGATTGTTATATTTAAGTCAAGTTGCTGAGAACCTTTTAACCTGATAAAAGTTCTCTGTGTTACAGACTGAGGAACTGGGCTCACGCATATTTTTAGGTTCTGTGTACTTTGCTGCAGTGTCTTCAGCTCAGTCACCAGTCTAACAGTTTGCTCTTTTTTGGTTCTGCTTTTCCAGCAGCACTGTTTCAAGACTCTTTTAGAATGTTGTTCTTACTGTGCTGTCACTTTTTTGTACTGTATTGCACAATTTCAGCAGATTATTTCCTTTGTGTGCCACACATATTGGAAGAAAAAAATATATTTGGATATTACAAAAGATTAAAATATCACTATATCAGGGTTTTAGACCAAATTAAAAAGAATAATTGATGAAAATATAGATTGTATACAAGTGCTGGAGGAAACAGCTACAGCATATCTTATCATATTAACCTTCTTATTTTAGTTATGCGAAATCAAGGTAGCTTGAGACTGATTCTCAACACCCAACTCTGGGAACAAATGGTTGTAAAAAGAGCAAACAGAAAGAGCCTGTGCTTCACTGCAACAGATCAAGAGGACCATTCTGTTCAAGTATTTCTAACTCAGGTGAGAGGGAGACAACAGCTCCTGCGAAAACCCCAATTCATCTAGAATTCTGAGGGGTTGCTGGAGGTTGGTTTTAGCAAATGGCCTTCATGCTCCATCAGACTATGCTCAGCTTAGATGTTACATGGTTTATATGATGAAATGTGTTAGAATGATATTTCAAAAAAACAGGTGTGATGATATGATCTGGCCTTAAGACAGATGTTTCCTGACTCTGGTTCACATACCACCAATGGAATGGATATCATTCAAGTAATATGCAGAAATGGCTCTTTTTTAATAGAAGCAATACACTGACAATTTCTTCACAACTAGTTACAATTTTGTAAGTTGCTCTGGGGTAAAAGGCAGCAGTTTTCTGCCGTGGTTCTCTATGCAGCACTTGCAATAAATCTATGCAGTGTAGGACCTCCATTTCTCAGTGCAGAAGAACAGAGAGTTTCAATATTGCCTTGTGTGAGACAGTAGTCTTGGGAACCCGGATTTTCTCCAGCAAGGGCTAAACTGGAGATGGAAATCTGCTGGACTCGCAAATAAATAGCGCATGTGTCCCAAGCTGGAAAGTGAGAGCATCCACATGAGTTTAAAGATGTTTACAGTTTCCCCAGTGGATCTTTCTAGGAGGGATTCAGCCTGCTGGGAAAGAAAAATAAATCATCATTTCCAGGAAGTGTCACGTATCATACACAAGCAAAGCACCATGCACTGTATATTCAAGTACTGTAAGTCTATCACTTCCTAACAGGGATTGACTTAACTATGGCTGTGCTGGACTGCTGGTCTGCATGTGAGGTCTATAAATGTCCTGATTTCCAGGTGTGTTGCACTGTTTTCACAGAGTGTGTAATTTACACTCCATACATTTATCTTGGCACTATTGGGCAGTAAAAATTGACATGTATGAGGAAATCATGATACATGAGAGCTGTATGGGCGTGACAAGGATTGCAGGAAGCTGCTTCTACATTCACTGAAGAGGCTGGTGTCCATCCCTACAGTACCCACCTGGCGACTGTATATATTAACATGTCAGTGCTTTCTTACTTCTAGCTCAGGAATCATCTGAAATATCATGTACTCCATACAAACTGAGCTGTTCTTCAGGGAAAGTAATTTTTAAGCTTATGTTTCTTGTAACTATAGAGAAAATAAACAGCTGCATATAAAGCTCAGACCACATAAAGAAACTTCACATTATTTGTATTTACATTAATATTTGGATGTTAATTTTTAAGTGTGAATCTTAAGTTGATTGTTTTGATTAGAAAGGACCAAATAAAACTCTTTCATTTTTTTAAAATGAATTTTTAAAACCAGAGATTTTTCTCAGTTGTTTTGGACTGTATACATTTTGTGTTGTGCAGGCAAGCTCAAAAGACACTGAACACCTGTACGCAGCAATACATCATCGCCTTGTGGCCTTGCGAAGCTTTGCTGAGCAAGAGCCAGATGCTCACCAAGTAGACACAGAGTCAGAAACAGCTTTTCAGCCATTAAACTGTGATAGTGATGATGAAGATGATGAAGAACTTAATCAAGTGAGCAGCACTGGATCTGGTAAGCAGAGGTTTTGCTGGGAATGTGTAATCCTTTCAGGGTATTTGCTTAAAGTAATGGAAATTGGACTTTTATTTTTTTTATATGCTGACTATAATTTTTATCTGATACAGATAACCCTTTTTCAGGTAAAAACAGGGTAATTCCTTTTAGTATTTTTACCTACTACTGTTAAAATGTAAGATTTTGCCAGCTCAAGTATCTACACATATTTATAGCCATGGAATACTCTTGACAAAAGCTTGAGGTTTAAGAAATTTTATATTATCAAACATAACCTAAATATTTTTTCAGTATATTTCAGTAGAAATTACTGGAGATGTTGAGATACTGATTTTACCTTGAGTAAGGGAAGGACGAGTCCGTTCACATCTGTGACTAGCTTGTTACTAAAAGCCTGGAGCACAAAGTGTTTACTAAGATATTTATTATGTCAAGGTTAACTTAATTTAAAACATGATTCTTGATTGCCTGTAACACCTACCTCAACTAGGAAGTCTGCAGGACAACATTAACACACCAGTTTTGCCAGCTTTCTTCACCATAACAAAAATGTAGGTTTCTCTGAAGAGAAAAATGCCACTAAAATAAGATATAAGATATTAATGCCTTAACTCTTCTGTTAATGCAGCTCACTACAAGGCTGTGGTCATATTTGCAGAAAGCAAGGCAGAAAGAGCTGTTAGACTTAAAAGCTCTTCTGTCTTAGCAAAAGACAAATCATATTTCTGGAGCAAATTCACTGCTTGTGTCAAACTGCTACAGTGGATACAGAAGCTGCCAATTAGGTGTGATTTTTCAGCAGATGAACTACACCAGACAACTCTGTGTTGTTGCTCACAGGATTAATTTCCCTTTGCAGCTAGGTAACATACTGTCCTTATATTATAAACATTCCTTTCAACAACTATTCATCAAGAATCAAGTAGTGAACAGTAACAGCTGTAAGCTGAAAACAGTAACAGCTGTAATTTGAAAAAAACAAATTTTTTCCCCTTTATCATAGAAGCATAGAATATCCTGAATTGGAAGGGACCCTTAGGGTTCATCGACTCCTGGCCCTGCACAGGACACCCCAAGACTCACACCATGGGCCTGAGCATTGTTCAAATGCTTCTTGAGCCCTGCCAGGCTGGTGCTGTGGCCACTTCCCTGGGGAGGCTGTTGCAGTGCCCAGTCACCCTCTGTGGAAGAAACTTTTCCTGATACCCAACCTAAACCTCTCCTGACACGACTCCAAGCCATTCCCTCAAGTCTTGTCACTGGTTACCTCAGAGAAGAGATCAGTTTCTGCTCCTCCTCTTCCCCTCATGAGGATGTTGAAGACCACAATGAGGTGTCCCCTCAGTCTCCTCCTCTCCAGGGACAATAAGCCAAGTGACCTCAGGTGCTCCATCTTCCCTTTAAGGCCCTTCACCATCTTGGTTTTCCTCCTGATAGATTCCAATACCTTTATATCCTTCTTATATTGAGGTGACCCAAAACTGCACACAGTTTCTGATAACTTGAAAATTTTGGATGGAGCTTGATTCCTTCCCAGAATTCCTAATAATAACTCTTCTTTCAGAAAAAAAAAAAAAAAAAAAGAGGGGAAAGGGAATTTCAAAGCAGGGTAGGAACACCGATAAGTTAAATATTCATTTTGATTTGCAGAGACTACTGATACAAATAGACTTCAGATGGCAGCAAACAGATTCTGAAATGTGTGTGGTGTTGTTTTTTCTTGTCTTTTCATTTTAAGCATCTGTGCCTCATTTATTCCACTTTGTAACAACAGTTTTAACAATCCCTGTCAAGCGCTTTTTTAATGGCTTCTAGCATTTCCTGCTTATCTTAATCTCTTCTCAGAGCCACAAGGTTTTAATTTGCACACGTTTCACTTACTGGTATCCAAGCCACTCTCCACCTTCAGACCTTCAGTCTCACTCATGAATGTCCCTGGAACTCCCTTTTACAAAAATGGAAGAATAATAGGCCTTATGGGTTTTGAACAGGAAGAGGTCAGTTTTAAATATCAGCATAGAAATGTCCATTTAGATACAAGAGAACAGAGCCTGTTTTTTTAAGAGCACTTGTTTTAATCTTTTAATTTTTGTTCTTTCATTTTCATTGAAGGGTATATGTGAATAAGTCATCTTCTTTTTATTGATGTAACTCAGTTTCGGAGATTACCTCTCCTTAAGAGTATATAAATGTTAAGAAGCGTAAGTCCTTAGGGACTGTTTCTTTACAAGAAAAACAAGAATTTACAAAATATGCCTGCATTTTATTTCATTCCATTCTGTTTGTTTTTTCTCACCCCCCCAAGTGGTTTTCTCTTCTTAATGTAGGAATTTCTTTCTTGTTAAACTGAACTCGCACAGTTGCCTAGATAATGCTATGTATTTCATGACACTGCAAAAGACATGAAAAATTAGATCTTTATTATCTTTATAGTATCTTAATAATAATTGTCTTTAGTGCTTGAAACTGAAGAAGAAAGCAAGTATGATATACATAATAAGTGAATTATGGATGTTGAAGTGATTATATTTGCAAGACTGTTGTAAGCATTCTTTACAGGAAATTCTTAATCTACATTATCTTAATGCTATATATGGACAACGTATAAGGTAGTAGACATATTTCTACGATTTTATGAGTTCAGTATAGACATTTATTCCAATATTTTTAAAATTCCTAGTTGAATTGCTTTACTTTCAAGTAGAGATATTAATTTCATAAAGTCCATAAAGAAAAATTTGCTGTGCCAGATATTTTTATCAGATCATATTTCACCAGTTACAGCCTGAATATTTTTACCAACAAAATGGTCTGTAAATCTAAGTGGAGAGAAAGAGAACAATTAATGTTTAAATAGATTTTGAGAGTGGAAGGGATCGATAACTCTTTGGAAAGTATTTATCTTTTCCCTCTGACTATAAAGTGAGCTGAGGAAATGAATTTAGACTAAACAGTAAACTTCTTGGCTGACCAAAGTCAAACAAGTAAAGTACATGGGAGGTACAAGGACAGCAGTGTTGCTAGGCAAAGAAAAGTTTTATGCATTACTCCTTATACTCCACCTCACCAATCTGAAATCTTCTCCTAACTTCATCCTGATTGAGGGATGATCTCTTTTGATTGAGGTGCTCACTCTGTAATTTTATCTTAGAAGCTATTAGAATGAATTCAAAGATTCTGGAATCTAGCACTAGTAAGTCCCAACAATCTCTCCATAGCCAGCCATAGACCTTACAAGAAAAATCACAGTGTGCAAAGACATGAGTGTATTCCATATGGATCCACAAGGAATTTCTTGGATTTTGGAGACTACTGGTATTGAGAGCCAGTAGTCTCCAAATACCAGTAGTGTATTGGTCCAAGAGCCAGACAGTATAATAACACAGAAATGCAAAAGCAAATGCATTTGCAAAAATGAAAAATGTTTTATTTTATGGACCTTTTCTGGTCCACTATACATGTACTTCCCATCTCAGCTTCATGAGGACTCTCTCTTACGCTGGAGTTGATCGAGATTTTAAATGTTAGAAGAGCTTGCTTTCTATTTTGAAGTAAAGTACTTTTAAAGTTCTTAAAGGAACTACTCTTCAGCAGCACCACACTAACTCCTGAAAAACTACTTTTTTTGGAATTTCTTGTCAATATAATTTATATTCTTATCAATTGTTAAGGATTCCAAACTATAAAGCTAACACACACACACCTGATAGTGATTAAAACTGAGGAAGAAGGAAAAGTTAAGAATTAACTTCTTTGTTGGAGTTTCTGTATTTTCAGAAGGCACCAGTAATATCTAAAGCAGAGAAAAAAGACACTCTCTGATTGGTTTTAAATGCTCCCATATCAGGAAAGAGAAGGGGGAAAATCAGATTTAATATTCTGACAAACACAAACTCTCATTTCACCTGTAAAATATTTAAAACTCTTAGTAAGTATTTAGGGGTGGCCAGATGCTAGCAGCAATTTTTACGCAGATACCCTGATAGTGGTTTTATGTGCCTGATATTATTGGTCAGTCCTATCTACTTTCTGCAGATGAGTCAAAATCACAGAGATTATGCACCAAAACCACTTTCTCATAACCAATGAGCTGTTTGAAGGTATGTTGGATTTCTCACAGTTTTCTGAGCATCTGTAATGAAGTCTTAAGACAGTGTACCCTCCACAGAGTGAGATAATTTGCATCCCGGGTACATTGCCCTACCTAGACATCAGACTCCTTAGTCTTTTTGTGCTTGTCTTTGTTGACATGGAGGGTCATAGGCTTCATTCACGATTCACATGCTCAAATATTTGTGAATAATCCTGTGTTATCTAGTTACCTATTTACCTAAACCAGGAACTGATCATATCCAAACTTTAACCTACTGCTTTGGTATTATGAAATGCTGGATTGTTTCAAAACATGAATATGCTCAAATAAGCAAGGTTTTTTCAATAAATTCTTTTTCAGATCATTCTAGATGGAACCGCAGGCGGTCTGTCGTCTGCTCGTGATATCTGCCAGAGGTTACAACAGCTCAGTTGGGAGCTCATCTTCCCAAAATGTCTAAGCTGACTCATCAGCCCCTGGAGGGAGGAAATCAGATGCATATTACTTTATGACTTTTAAGTAGAGATTAATTTTAGAGACAGCTTAAGTTTAATTCGTTGAGAAAGAACTTCAGATGCACTTTTGAGGATTCCAGGCAGCCTGCTTTGCACTGAGCTGTGAATAACACCATGGCTTCCAATAGTCAAGAACTGTTACAAAGACTTTCAATTTTAGAATTAAATATATTTAGATACATTTTTAGAGTAAGGAATTTTATAGGGAATAAGTACTTGTTCATCATATTGATGGATAATACCACATAAGCATGAACTAATAATATATGTGAACAGATATTTGTTACTTTTAATCTCTTATTTAAAAGATACATTTGGAAAGCTTTAAATTGGGCTTCACTGAAAACATTTATTTAAAATTGTGTGGTAACATTCAGCATCCTGTTTGTAAGTATATACAAGCAAAACCTGGGGTGGCAGTTTAGCATGACCAAGGCTAAAAAATCTTCCAGAAACCAGCCTCCATACAAGGGTTTTATTTAATGTTTATTTTGCAAATATCTGGAGTGGTATACTTGCTGCAGAATTTTGTTTAAGGGAGAAGAACCATGATCTGCATCTTTCAGCTGTATGCACCAAAAGAATTCACCATGAAGAAGTAAAAGCCCGTTCCAAGGGCCATATGAGCTTTAAAAATTAAAGTGTATCTGCTTGCTCATGAACACCTTTCTAGCTGAACAAAACAAGCACCTGCACTTGTGTATATTAATTGTCCACTTGATATACACAAATGCATGCACAGTACAACAGGATATCTACATGTAAAAAACATCCCTTATATGTGTGAGATTATCTGAGATTACTTGGGCCTTAGCTGTAGCTACTCCTAACATTCATATGAGTATGTTACACATTGTCATGTGCACAATAATCCCAGCAGTGGCCAAGACACAGTTGCTCAGGAAGTCATTCCACAAACTACTGCCTTCTACCTAAACATTTTTAAGAGAAAAAAACACCAATTCACCTGTGAATCAAGAGTTGCAGGGTCACTCATAAGCCCGCGTACAGTAAGACACACCACTTATTTTCCATGTTTTCATTGTGTCAAAGACAGAATTTGTCTGCAATCTCTCCACTGCCACTTCCCTGATGTTTTGCATATCGTTCGTCATCCTTAGAGCTGAAACAATGCTCTGAAATATCTCAAGTCCTTTTAATTAAGGTAATTGTAATGATTTCACAATCTAAAAAGCTGCAACACACCTGAACAGTCAAGTTTTCCCATCTGAACATGTGTATGAAGTTGGAACAATACTAGTTTCTTCCTGAATTCTCAGTGCACTGCCAAGATTAGCATCCAGATGAAGCTGAAGTAGTTATCTGGATTACACTGAATCCTAAATGGCCCACCAAAATTAGCACTTGTCTGACATTGATTTAGCATCTGGATGACAGTAAATTTAAGTGGAACTTGATTTTTGCCTTCAGGAAAAAGGGAGTGCTTCCCAGCAGAGAATCTGTGTCAAACAGTGAAGCATGGGGATTCTCTTTAACTCCAGTCTGCCAATAACAAAAATATTCTTTCCATAACAAGCTGTACATTGCGTCCTTTGTTATCAGCATTAGTCTTGACCACAACAATATTTACATCACTGACCTTCATATTTCATTGCTGCAACTCATCCTCAGGGACAAAGCTCCATGTTATAAAAACTCAGGCAGTTGTAAAACACAGCAGCCCTATGTATTTAGCAACAGGTCATGGTGATACGTTTGCCCTGGAGTTCAGCTGGCTATGCACTGAATGCAGTTTGATTTCAAAGTCTGTCCTGATAATCAAAGCTTTTTGTGAAACAGGATTTAAGCACCTGAGTGTCATGATACCCCTCTAAATTCTACTACAGCTGTAAAATCCTTGGCAGATGAGGGAGGTTCCCAGGGCAGGGACAACAGAACTTTTTCAGACACAGGACTTACACTTTGTAATTTGCTCCCACAGCATACAGAACAAGGTTTATAAATAAATGCTCTTTTGATCTGCCTCTTCCCAAGATCCTTACATGTATACACAAGTATACATATAAATACACACACATTCATGTGCATACACACTCAAACAGAAAGCTTCATCTCCTAAAAGCTGAGGAGGAAAAGAGATGTTTATTTTAAAGACATTGGATACTTTGGTAATAGAGAAAAATTTTTGCTCTTAAGAACCTAATCATGTGTTCTCTTTAGTCTCATTGCACTAAGATTCACTGTTCCTCAAGCCTGAAGGTACACCATTATGTAATACATTAACTTGGTTTTAAAAATGTAGTTTGTAATTTTATGACACCTGGACAGCAATTTCCATGCCTCAACAATAAACAATTTTCTTACCACTTAAATTTCTGTGTAACTAGTAGTCTTATTTTGTGTCCCAGTTAGCGCTTCTACAGTTCCATGCTGCAGAATCTCAAGCCTGCTTTCCTAAGGAAACAATATGGAAGTCATGCACTCCATCCACCCATCTGTAAGACCCACATTGAGTCCACTGTTCAATTTCAAAAAAATTGGACTGGAGCTAGAATGCTCTAAGGTAACTTAAATTCTTCATGAAAATTGGCAGTTTCTCAGTGACAGAAATCAGAGAAAGGCATCCCTTGAGGAAAAAGTTTCAGGGTAAGCTTGGTATTTTCTGTGATGCTGGTGGGCCTGAGTGGTGTATTTCTGCTGCTTTACAAGCTGCAGCACTTTCCGGGAGGGAGGAGAAACAGACCATGGAAGGATGGGTCCCTGTGGCTGGAACAGAGGTGTAGAGACATGACCCAAACCCATATGAAACTAGACACAACTATTTTTTTTTCCACATAAATGTCTATCTATTTATGACAAACCCCAGCGATGAATTTATATACATAAGGGATGTAAAGCTGCAAGATCTTACATATTCATGCAGTAGTAATTTTCCCAAGGAGGAAAACTAACAGTTCCTCATAAGAATGATATATTCTACTAAGATTACGAACTTCTAGCAAAATCTACTTGGATGGGATAGACTGAATGTCCTACTTCACATTCTGGAGGCATTTGTATCTCTTCATAAATCTTGTCCCTCAGGTTTTTATGTCATGCTCTTTAGTGACCTCTGAGATAGTTTTGACAGACTGTATGAAGTTAAGAGTTAGGTAATGTCTCTATTGAATAAATGAATACAGGAAAAACTTCCAGCACGTTTGCTTTCACTGCTAGCGACAGCCAATATGATGGGCAAGGAGGGAAAGAGCATCCTCGTTTCCCTTAGATGGGTTTTAGAGGACATAACCACAGGGCCATGCTGGCAGGAGAATTTAGAAAAAGCATGCATGGTCCATTCTACAAGAGTTCTCTGTCTAAAAAGTGGACTTCAAATCAGAACAGTTTGGTTTTCACAAACACTAAAGGTATTTGTACAAAATAATGTGTCTGCAGCTGTTTGAGCATATTCAAATTGTTTCTGAAATGTTTAAGTCAATTGTATTAGACCAGTTGAGGGATGGTGTAGCTTGCTTTGCATAAGCAAAGAGTGGGAAGAAAAACAGAAAAGTAAATCTCTGGTAACTATAATACGTTCTAATGGAAGTGTGGACAAGAAATCTTGCTCCTCTTATTGGTTTTGTGTAAAAAAAATCAGTAATTCGCATTGATAAGAATAGCTGCACTTATTATTCTTTTTCTTACGCTTCTTCCTTGATTTTGTAATTTGGAATTTCTGAAACAAATTGATGAGGGTACATACTCTGCAAGCAAAGTGCAAGCATGCGGACAGGATCTGGGATCAGAAATTCTATCAGACTACACCTGCTAATATGTTCATCTACGTGCCTTGTAAGACTCTGATGTGTTGCATGAGTAACATGTTCTCTAAGCATTAGTCTGGAGTTTTCCTCTGGATTATCAGAATTAACAGCTGTGGTCAGATGGTCTCAAAATCCAAGGACTTGGTGTTTTGAATTGTTACAGTGATGGTGTATTTACCTCCTCCCCTGTGAATGCCTCTAACAGTGATAGCATCACCATTTTAAACACAAACAAACCACATCATTCTCGTTCAGTAGCAGTGAGGGTCACATAGAGTAAGTCTAGACAGTGCAAATAACTTGATAAGTTAATTATATACTGGTTATTAATTAAACAATCAAAAGAAGGCATTATTCACAGACTTCAAGAAGGAGTAGAAACAAATAGTTGTCCCAGATTGTAACTGCACTACAAGCAACATATACATTCTTTTGGGTGGAAATATGCTACATCTGGAGATTATTTTACATAAAACAGCTGGCACAGTTGCGCATTGCCAGTTTTGCAGCTAGTGAAATAATTTAGGGAATCATTTATTGTTTATGTAGAAATTTCTCCAGTTACTTTGTTATACAAAGTATTTTGTGTATTACATAGGTATTTCTTAAAGTTCAGTACATAATTTGAAGCATATAGAGCTAAGGATGACTGGTTTTCTATGGATTTGTGTCTTGGAATTTACATCATGTATTATAACTCCTTGGTGTCTAAAATGGGCATTTCTCTGAAGCATTTTTCTAACTTCAGGCAGTATCGAGGCATCTGTTTCCATGAAGAATTTTTAAGTACTCTATGCCCAAACCAAAGTTGGTTTTGGTCAGCCAGGGGTTCAAAAAGTTATTAGAGTGGTAATTCACTCCTAATCCATATTTGTGTCCTGTAAGGATAGCAGGTTTAAATGCCTATATTTATTAGTTTAATTTTGCATGAACGAATCTGTCCCTTAATCTGCTGGGTATATTGTTTTAAAGTCATTGAAAATGGGACCTGAAGACATGTCATGTGTAACAAACTGAATATATCTCAAAATAGGTAAAGGGTCATATGACAGATATATGTGTCTTCTTGTATATCGTGTATGTTCAAGATTTGTAGTGAGGGAGGGGTTAGTGTCTAATGAACATTTTTTAAGTAAGTCCATTTATAAAGTAAGATGCAAACTGTAAGTAATATACCACAAACTCTATTTTATATGTTATAGAAAGTTTAAATCCTTTTCCACAAAGACAATGGGGTATCAGACAATCTGTGTACAAAGAGCTAGTCTGTCAGAGACTTCCTTCTGGGAACTACGGATTAATCATGCTTCAGAACTTCATAGCCCGTGCTTCAGCATTGTTTCTTTAAGGTATTATCTACTGAACTATTGAACCTTAAGGTATCATCTACTGATTTGAATTTACATTTTTAAGTGTATATTTCATATTTTATGCTTATAAGCTTAAATGCCGTGGGAATGAATTAAAAAGGCCATAACATGATAATTGCATGACTTCAGAATAAAATACTGTTCCATATTCAAACTTAATGGTTGAAGCTGATTTGATTTTCAAAAATCAAAACAATTCAATATAAATGGACAATACACAAAGCACAAAATCTTAGAGGAGCAGCTAAATGGTCAATTAAGTTATAAAATAGATACCACTCAGAACAGAGTCATAAATTTTCAAAACCTCTTATATCTTTTAGATCTCCATGATGTTGTATTACCTACTGCTTTGTACAACCTAAAAGTTAATGGTTATACAGAATGAGGTATTTTCTGGTTGCAAGGGAATTAGTTATGTTTAATTGGTTTCCTGGTAATCTGTTTTGTGATATTTTCCTTCAAGGCTAAGCTAATCAGTAGACAAAAAATCCTCCTACCCACCAGCAAGGACTGGAGAGAGCCTTTGTCTTGTGGGAAGGGCTGAATGGCTGCAGCTATGCTCATTTCCTAAGACTCTTGGCAAAGCACTGTAGAAGAGTGCTGCATTGACAAGCAAGAGTTGCTGCTTCAATCCCTTCCCCCAGGGAAGATCAGGAACAAGGTGAGTAATGAGAAATGCGTGTCTAAGTGAAGCCTTCAGTGCAGAAGGACCGTCTGTGGCAGTCGATGCCTGCGCGTGCAGTTGATAATCATGCAAACCCCCACAGAATTTCTGGACAGCTTGCTTACAATATTAAAAAGTAACTCAGGATCGATTATTTAATTTTTTTTTTTTTTTACCTGGACTCGCCAGACGCTGTCTCGCAGCGCTGCGGCCAGGTCCTTTCTGCCCCTCCTGACACTGGCAAACGTCACAAAGACCAAAACAGGCATGGATAACAAAAAGATCTTTTAATACACATGTATCTCGCCAGCTCTCCGCACCAGATGCAGTATTTAGTCCTTCTAAAACACAGCACGTCCTGTGTTTTCCCACCTTTCTAAATTCTTTTCCGACAAAAGTTTTTTCCCTCCCCCGCCAGTTTCCCAGGGAAGCAATCCAGCCCGGCAGCGCGGCAATCCCACCTGACTTCCACAGGCTGCCGACTCCACACCCCCCTGCTCCAACGGGGCGTCATGCCACAAGTAACGGGGGCGCTCTCGCTGTCCCGCGGGGTGTGGGGGACACTCTTTAGGAGCACTGTTTCGTCTCAGAACACTGCTTAGTCTCGGAATTCCTGTCTATTCCCCAAAGCTATCTAAAGTTTCGCTATTGCACTGTTATCAGTTCGTATTTGCCTTTCTGCGGTGCTGTAAAGCTATCACAAAGACCGAAAACAAGAGCAGCAACACTTGAGATTTCGACACACACGATCTAAGACCAAGCAATTTCCCTCCTTTATCTCTTTAACACTATCGCTGCCTCCTGGGACACTGAGAGTAGCGGTGGGGCACTGGTGGCATTGTCGCTGCCCCCTACGACACTGGGGGGTACAGGGAACACTCTGGGGCACGGAAAGCACCAGGAGTACGGCTGCTGTGCCCCGGGACCCTGGGGAGCACTGGGGAGCAGCGGGAAGTCCTGGGGACATGCACTGTTCCCTCACGGCGGGGGTCGGTCCCGCATCCCTGACGGCGCCCCGGGGCGCAAGGCGCGACCACATCCGCCGCGCGCCGCCTACGTGCCTCACACCCCGTCCCGCGCGCCACCAGGCGGGGCCAAGCGGGGGCAGGCGGGGAGCGGGGCCCTTACTCTGCGCATGCGTAGGCGGCTCTCCTCGGGGCGCGGGGTGGGGCACGCGCTCACCGCGCGCTGTGCCCCGGTTGGCCGGCGAAGGCGCACGCGCCGGGGGGAGCTCCCCGGCCCCGCCCCCAGGAGGGACGGCTGGCAGGCGGCTCCGCTCGCTATTGGCGGGGCCG
>VZSE01012610.1:321503-366535 GCA_013398275.1 Promerops cafer | reverse complement strand
GTCGCGGGTGGCGGTAGTGGTGAAGACGACGCGGTACGAGTTCGAGCAGCAGCGGTACCGCTACGCCGGGCTCTCCGAGGAGGACCTGAAGCAGCTGGTGAGCGGCGGGAGGGGCCGGCGGTCCCGGCCACCGAGGGCGTTGCCGCCGGGGCTGCAGCAGGGGTGGGGGTGTACCCCGGGTGATGCCCGACTCGGGCGAGGGATGACCGGCGTGATGCCCGGCTCCGGGGAGGCTCTCGGGGTGATGCCCTGCTCCGGGGGCGTCCCCGGGCCGCTGTGTCCGAGTGTTCCTGGGGCTTTCCCGGGCCTTGGTGGGGCGGAGCCGGCGGCTGTGGAGGTGAGCAGGGTCGCGGCCGCTGTCCCCGCTCTCTGCCCCCGCTACTGGCGGCTCTGCCCTGCCGCCGCCTCCCTCTCCAGGCCCCCGATCCCGATGGAGCCGCCGAGCGGCACGGCCTGGGAGAGGGGCACGAACCGCGCCGCTGGACGTTCGTCGCTTATAGGCTGCCGAGAGATTTGTGTCGTAAGCATGTTTGGGTTTTACCCTCGGAGGGACTGTAGCAACCCTCAGCAAACTGCAGTCTTTTTCTTACTGTGTGTAGTACAAAGATTGGAGAAGTGCATGCTGAAGAAAGCACAATATTATGAAAAATCGCCTCTGTGTCTTAGAGTGGTCTGATTCGCATTTCCTCCGTTTTCTTGCCTCACATCCTCACTCCATCCTTACGTATTTTCCTCCATTCAGACAGCCAAATCTCTCTCAGATCCACTCTTCTTGTTACAGTTTTTAGAAAAGCCTTTTTCCTTAGTCTCTAAGAAACTTTTAATGTAAAGGTCCATTACTGAAGGTGTACTAAGGAAAGCAAATATCTCTGAGAGTTGGTATGTGCACCCAGTGTCTTGTCTTCATCTCCATCATGCTCAGTGACCTCAACCAGTTCTCCCTTTACTGTGTGGGTGTCTCCTTCCAGTGTTCATCTGCCACCGGTGGGCTGAAAGATGGTACCTGCAGGAGTTACTCTGGCTGCCAGCAGTCTGTGAAGTCCACGTCGTGAGCTCATATTACAGTGCCTTTATTTCAAATAAGTCCATTACATTGATTTGTCTACACATCAGTTTGTGTCTGTCAAGCCTTTGGTCTCTTGCAACTGAAAATATTTTAGATCTCTTTTAGTTTGCAACATTTGGACTAAACTTGTACATGTGCTTAATTTATGTAGCAAGGACAAATGGCTGCAAAGCCTTGCTTTGTAAAGAATTGGGGTAAAATGTACAGTATCTACAGCAATGTCTGTGTGCTTCAGCTGGTCATCTACCTCCTGTCCAAACATTTTTTACGTGTTTTGTATAGATCTTTAGTCACAGTTCAACAAGTTTAATATTAGTCTGTGTTGATTCTCATGTAGCTTCCTGTTGCTGAGGTGTCCCAGTACTTCCTTTCATACAGTGGCTAGGGAAGAAAAAAGGTCTCTCACAGCCTAACTGTAAGACTTTTTCTTTTCATTTAGCTTTTTGTGAGGAATTATTTCTTGTTAAGTATAGAGGTTGTCCTCACTGTGCAGCTGAGCCCAGGAAAAGCAGACTGGGCTTGTTTGGTTACTTTTCCCTAATTGCTTCTGTACAGGCAGGACTGGGACACTGAATCAGTGAGCAGCATTGCACATCCCTTAAGATGCTTACGACTGAATGTAGTCGTAGCTGCAGTTTCTTTTCTCAAGAGAATGCATATTTTGCATGATTGGTAACCTGTATCACTCTGAATGTGCATTTTTTAAAAAATAACTGTGAACTCAGTGAGTGATTGTAATAGTTGCAGAAACACCTTAGAGTTTGTCCTTTTGGAGAAAGTTACTGGTACACAATAATTCTCAATATTTGTGACAGTTCTAGAATTTCTGTTCTAGGACTGGTGCTTTTTTAATAATCTACTTTTCCCCTTAAAATACTGCCTTGTGAGGAATTGCAGCAATAAAACTTGGTGTCGCCAGGTAGACAAAGCCCAACTTGCCTAACTACGTGTGTAGCAATATTGAGTTAAGCTTTTGTGGTATGGGCGGGAATACAAAGATTTGTGCATGAACACATTGAAAAGATCTTGCAGAATTTTGGTTTTGAAATAGAAAATAAGAGAGCAAAGGACTTATCCTTGCTGCCCATTTCTTAAATTTTTTAGCTAACCTGTAAAAATTCTTGTGTTTGCATTCTGCTCTAGCTCAGATCTTTTTTTCTCAGACTGAGTTAATGTTAGCCTCACTGAATATGTTATGTGAAGGTTCAGAGGACTCTTATCCTCACTGTTGGGGACAGAGATCACTTTGTAGCAGAGTAATTGCTGTGGAGTGTCCTTCCCCTGCAGTGCCATTGTGGGCAGCTTAGGAACACCATGCATTTTGCTCCCTGGTGTTAGCTGCAGTCCATGCTCCCTGTGTCTGTTTTTCCTGGGGAGACTTCGGAAGCTGCTCCAAGGCAGCTGATCTCAGAAATGAGCCCAGACACACTGTCTCTGTGTGTGCAGCTCAGTTGTGTTGAAGGGCCACACAGAAGGCAGGGTGGGAGTTGAGTTCATGTGGACTCCTCACACTGGGATACAGGCAAAGAGTGAAAGCAAAAGAGCAGAGGAGAGGTTTGGCTCCTTTGGTGCTCAGAGCTGCTGGCTGACCCAGACGTGTTGGTGGTGGGCATTGCATTGCAGGAGCTCAGGCTTGGGTGATTCTGGAGGAGGCTTGTGGTGTGAGGGAGCCAGCACCAAAGGAGGAGCATGGTGCTGTCATCCTCTGTCACAGACTTTCAGATGTCCAGACACTGGCTATCTGAAATACAGAAATTCAGTTTCAAGGCTGAAAGGAGGCTTAGATTTGAGCAGCCGTACCTGGGCTTGTTGCCTGCCATTTGAGCAAAAGAGATGTTTGCAAGTTGCTAGAAGATAACTGATGTCTGTACTTGGAAACTTCAGATATCAGTACAGCACAATTAATGAAAATTGTGGGCTTAATCAGTTCTTCCTGATCACCAAGACATGAGAGCAGTCCTGAATGTAGCTGTTTTGATCAGTGTGTTTATGTATTAAGGCTGAATATGCAGTAAGTAACTTAATGTAGAAGTGGTGGTGCCTTTGGGCGCACATCCTAAGGAGATGAGATTTGTTCCACGTTTAAGGAGGCTGAAGGTGAATCATTGGCATACACCAATATGTACTAAAACATGATACGGATCATAGTATATACCATTATCTATGACACACGCAGTATAAATCACAGTATCACCAAGAAGCAGAATCCAAGTAATGAAGGTGACTGGCTGACATTTCTAATATGCCATTAAGGCCCTGGGCACCTGTAGCTTAAACCCTTCTGTGGCCTTTCTTTTGGACACCAAGTGAGTCGTATTATACAAACACTATGAAATGTTGTGAAGTCAAAGCTGCAGGGTCAGAATTCTTTCTCTGTGCAAACAGAGATAGGAGAGGTAAAGAAGCAGTCCAGACAGCAGAAGAGCAGAACTAATGGAGGAGAGATGGAGAGCAAGTGCTACTTTCACAGATCTGCTAAACATTCTCTGGACTGTTTAGTAGATCGGTGAAAGATGGAATCTTCCATTGCCTCTCTACATGCATCTTGTGCATGCCTGCTCCAGGCAGTTGTTTTTACCTATCTTGTGACAGAATCTCTTACATGCTTACAAATAAGTTGTTAAAATCTGTTTATAACTCTTCAGACTAGGTCGGAATTAGACTACTAATTATGATAGTCAGATGTGTTTATGTAAAGTGTAATAAAGTGCTGTGTATGCTGTTGTACAGAGGAGGGTTTCAGAGTCTTCTGTTCAGAAGGGAGATTAGAGACCTATAAAAATAGATTTCTAATACCATGAAACAAAAATGCTCCAAAACAACCCAGCAATTTAAAAAAAAAGTATTACATCAGTATATTTTGTGCATCATATCATGCAAGAAGTATTTTTATTTGCTTCTGTGAAATTTAAAGGGGCTGTTGGATTTCTAAAACTTGCAGTTACCAAATTTAAGTGATCCTCATCTTTCTCCCAAGTCCCTACAAACAGTATGCATACGAGAAGTCACAGCAATTTGCATTTCTTGTGACTTGGTTTACTGGGATTAGCATCTAAATAAGACTAGTTACAAAAATGAATGATCCAGTAAACTAATACTGAAGGCTGTTTCATGTTCTGTTTATTTCACTCTCAGTAAATCCATGCAGAGGAAGCACTGCTGTTGTCCTTATGTAAACTAAGAGAATATAATGTCACAGTAATAGATAAAGCTTGTTTCCCGATTGGTGGTTTTTGTTTTGTTTAATAGTGCAGATTTGATAATTTGCTGACTTCTCACAGCTGTAAGGTATTTAGGGAAGATGAACAATTTACTTGTCCAAGCACATTTCATACACAGTTCTAATTATCTCTGAAAATGTCTTGTCATATGAAAAGTTACATTTTTCTTGGGCTTAATTGGAAGGATGTTGTTCAGTGTGGACTAGAGTTGATATTCTGTTGTGGGTGGTTTATGTGTCTTTATTTAAGGAGCCAGGAGGGAGAACAAGTTGGAGGTTTGGAACCAGTTTCAGCTCTTTTGGACCACTGCAACTAATTGCTAGGGGTGGTAATCTCAGTGATGTGAGGTTCATACAGCTTTACAGAAGACTGGTGTCTGGTTAGGGAATAGGTAACCTGTTGTCAGGATATTGCCTCCTGAATGAGGCTGATGTGAAGTTGTGCAGGTGGTGCATACAGCAGCAACAGCATCAACATCCTGGGCCAGCAGGGCTGGCCAGGAAGGAAGGAAGGAAGGAGTGCTGCCCAGCAGGTAGGTGATCTTCAGCTGGGGCTCCTATGTTGTGCGCCAAAACAGCCCCACAGAACTGGGGATGGGGTGTGGGGGCTGTGTGTAGCAGAACACTATCCTCCCACCCTTCAGCTCCTAATTTAGATGTGTACAGCACCAGTTGTTATTAGCCTGTGCAGTAAAGTTTTTATGTGTCTTAGAAAATTCCCCCTTGTGGAAAATGTACTGTTTTATCTTTAACTTTATAGGTGATGGATTTTTGGTTTTAGTTACAGAAAAATTCTTTGCTATTTTTTACATTAGGTAGTGAAGGATACCCTTTTGGTATCACTTTTGAATTGCTTTTCCTAGGTACTAGTGTTACAGGCTTATAACTCTCATACCACTACCTGAAGATACAGTTTTGGAAAATAGCCAGGTATTTTGTTCTTAGATTTCTGGTTTAGAAGACTACGCTTCAATACTGATGCCTGTGATCCTCTCAAACACTTATTTAGAAAGTGCTACTCAAACATTTTCAGAACACTGGGATTTTTGCAAATGCAGCAGAATGAAAAAGCAATATGCAAACTTCAAATTTCAACTGAATTAAAATTTTAAAATGAAGTCTGGTAATTTAGCAGACAACTAAAAAAAATGTTGCTTTTCTGAAAATCAGTATTAGGCCATTTAACCCTGTGTCCTCTTGTGGATCCAGATGTACAGGGTATATTTGAAGGTTGTATCTTTAAATAGAAAGTTCTATAGTGAATGAGGTGATACTGTGAAGCTTTTCATTGTTCTGTTGAAGTCAGACTACTCATCTCTTCTTGCCTTGTGATGTGAATTTTTTCAGTAGATTTTCTTTTACAGAGCACGTAAGGTGTTTTAAAGCTGTTAGGACTCTACTATTTTCTACCTTATCCTGAAAAGAGGGAGAGGTACTAACTCAGTTTAGTGGATTGAAGTGTACAGAATTCAAGACACAGGGTATATTCCACTAGGATTATGTAAAGCTAAAGACACTTCTTTTTCAGAAATAAAAGTTTTGAACTAATCTACTGGAAACTGAGATAAGTGTAAATGCTTTTGAAGTTACACAAACATGGTGTGCATTTGTTTATCTTTACCTTTGAAGTTTGACATATTTACATCAGTGTTAAGTCACTGTACTTGCATCTGCTTTATTAAGAAATTCCTCCTGTATTGATCTAAGAGGGTTCTGGAAAATAATGGAAACAATTAAATGCAATGTAGTAATTATTTTTCCATAAGATTTATTTTTCCAGTACACCATTCAGTATACTCAGTCATATATAGCAAATAGATATAAAAGTAGGGCATTTCAGTGTAATATAAATTAAACTTCCGGGACTATATCACCAATCACATGATGCTTTATACAGCTGAAGAAGGCTGCTTCTTGGAAGTGACTTTAATGCTGGTTTTAAGTACTTCATTAGTTGTGATTTACAGCATCACGTTGGTATTGTGCTGAATTAATGAGAATGATTGAATTGCCCTGATTGCACAGGTTTTCTAGAAATCTGTTAATGTAGAAAGCAGTTACCACTGTTTATAGTTAATGCAACATTTTACTCTGCATTAACCTTTGAATTGCAAACCACTATGTGTATTCTTCAGATGTGGTTAAAATAACAATAATGCTTTAATGTGGTGGATAAACAATTAGAAAACAGTTCATGGCGTTTTAACTTTTGTTCATGTATGCGTCAAACTCCTGCCCTAAAGCAGCATTTCTGTAAAACTTCAGAAACATAATGTTGCAAGTGAAGTCAGCTATTACAGAAGTAATGGTATACAAAATGCTACAATATCTGTACTTCATAGTCATTATTCTACAGAAGATACATTAGTCTACAGCTCCATTTGAAGGTCTGCTGTGACTGTGTAATGAAAGGGAGGGGTCTAAATTACTGAAGAAAAAAGTGAGGGAAATATAAGGAAAAAATATTCCTAGCTAAAGTAGCCCTCTGGACTACTCAGTATGGGGTGATGCAGCAGACTGGTAGAAACGTAGCAGATAGCCAGGAATGATATTGGGAAAAATACTGAGCAAGTGACAGCAAGTAAATAAATTGGTCAGTAGTGCTGGTCAGGTAACTCCAGTCTTCTTGCCTTTCTTGTGTGGTAGGTGCTGACTTACTGCATTGATTTACTTAGCACATTTTTTTAAAAGCAAGTGACTAGAGTCCTGTATAATATGCAATAATGGAGACTGGGAAGGGAGGAGGAATTCAATTGAATGCTATGACTTGCAACTCAACAGCAGTTTGTATTGGAAAACTTGATTCATGTTCAAGGCCTTATGGAAAACTTAAACCTGAGCCTCAATACGTCTGATTCACAGTTGGAGTTTGTTTCAGGAACCTGATTGGTTTCTCTGATACTTTAGTTAAAGCAAATACTCTTCATTAAAGCCTTTCTGTAAACAATGCATTGCCTTTGTGGATTGGATTTTTTAGCTGTTAAATTATCAGAAGCCAGTGCTTTTGAAGTTCACTCAGGACCTGCAGCTGCTCACTGAGACTGGTTGTAAGGTTCACTTTAGAGAGGGTTTCAGAGCACTTGTGCAAGTCTGAATGAGCTGGACTGCAGGCCCTTGAAGGAGCTGCGGGTCCCAAAATGGGTTAATCCACTGTATTACTGGACACCGTAATGGCAGACTGTACTACAGACATAGTTCTACTGAAACCAGCCCTGTTGTTAGCAAAAGGTTGAGTGTATTGGGTCTGTAGGGCCAGGTTTTGGTAGTAGGGAGGACTACAGGTGTGGCTTCTGTAAGAACCTGCCGGAAGCTTCCCCCTTGTCTGACAGCTGATGCCTCATGGATCCAAGATGGACCCTCACTGGCACAGCTCCAGCCATTTAGAGGTGGTAATGTCATCTTGGTTGGTAACATATTTAAGAGGGGCAAAAAAATTACTGTGCAAATGTAATTGCTCTCAGAGAGGAGAGGAGTGAGAATGTGTGAGAGCAACAGCTCTGCCAACACAAGGTCAGTGAAGGAGGAGGGGCAGGAGCTGCTCCAGGAGCCAGAGCAGAGATTCCCCTGCAGCCCATGGAGGTGCAGGGGGGAGCAAAGATCCACCTGCAGAATCATGGCAGGACCTGTGGCCTGTGTAGAGAGCAGCCCACACTGGAGCAGGTTCCCTGGTGGGACTTGTGACCCAGTGGAGCAGCCTGTTCCTGAGGGACTGCACTGTGTGGAGGATGCAGACTGGAGCAGTTTGTGCAGAACTGCAGCCCATGGAAAAGACTTATGCTGGAGAAGTTTTTTAAAAATTATCTCCCATGGGAGAGCCCCCAGGCTGGAGCAGGGGAAAGATATCCTCTACTTCAGCAGTGTCCAAAACAACTTGAGATGAACTGACTGTATACCCCACACTCATGTCCCTGTTCCGCTGAGGGGGGAGGAGGGAGAGCTGGGACAAATGGAGGGAAGGTGTTTTTAAGATCTGTTTTACTTCTCATTATCCTGCCCTTACTCGGATTCATAATAAGTTCAGTTCATTTCCCAAAGCTGAGTCTGTTTAGTCTGTGATCGTAACTGGTGAGTAATTTCTCCCTGTCTTTATCTCAGCTTGTGAGCCTTTCCTTATTTTTTCTCTTCCCTATCTTGTTGTGAAGGGGTGTGATAAGAGCAGCTTTGGTGGACACCTGGCATTCAGCCAGTCATGGTCAACATGCCACATTAAGCCAGTGACTTATCAAACATTATTATTCAATAAGCCTGGAATTTTTCAAAAATACTTAAATTTGACTAGGTTTTTTTTCTAAATATGGTTGCCTTACTGTCTTGAGTCTTCAGCTGTAGCCAAACCATATGAGATCTGATCATGCATTTATTATTTCTAGTGCAAGAACAATTAGACCACATTTCCCCTTTCAAGAAGTGAGGCAACTTCTGTGAAAGGAAGGATATTAAAGATCTCTCTGTCTTCACAGGAGAGGTTCTCGAGCCCTCTGATCATCTTTGTGTCTCTCCTCTGGGCTCACTCCAGCAGGTCCCTGTCCCTCCTGTGCTGGGAGCCCAGAGCTGGATGCAGTGCTCCAGGTGGGTCTCAGCAGAGCAGAGGGGCAGAATCCCCTCCCTGCCCTGCTGCCCACGGGGCTCTGGATGCAGCCTGGGGTGTCCTGGGCTGTGAGCTCACATTGCTGAGCCACGTCTAGCTGTTCATTCACCAACACCTTCCATTCTTTCTCCATGGCTGGTTTCAATTCCTTCATCCCACAGCCAGTATTGATATTACCCCAACACCGGTGCAGCCCCTTGCATTTGGCCTTGTTGAATTTCATTAGGTTTGTACAGACCCACCCCTCAAGCCTGTCAGTGTCCTGTGGATGACACCTCCATCTAGAGCATCAACTGCACCACATGTCTTGGTGTTGTCTGCAAACTTACTGTCACTGAATACAGTGTGAATACAGCAGTTGAAGCTCACAAATGGTACTTGTTTTCTGCTATAAGTTGAGGGTAGGTGTGCTATCCTGTGCTTACCGTGAAAGTTAGTGTCATGTCCAAACCTGGGTATCTGTTGTGTACAACCACCAAATTCAGCTCCCCCATCAGTTCCAGCTGATGGCGGGTAAAAACACTTAACCATTCAGCATTGTGCTTCAAGCTTGCTTTGCCTGCCCTAGCAGACCCTTTTCTGTGGGTCTTTTGAAGTTCATATTTTGAAATGTGTCTCCAAGATACAGATTTCTGTTGGGCAAGTTCTGCTAAGGCTAGCTGCTCAGTTTGCTTATCTATTTTGTTGTTGGCATTTTATTACCTAAGATCTGGAAGCTGAACCATGCTTTAGTCCCATGTACTTGTATGTGGATTATTTTTACATTTTGAAATAGAGAAGCTTAATATTTCATTAGCGCTCCTATGAAATTCAAAAGTTTAGTGTGTGCCTGACCTGTGAGGAAAACTGCATTTGTTTTTAGCATGACAAATCAAGCATGACAATCTAGTTAACACTAGAACATAGGATAATTACTTGCCTGTAGATTGACAGTCTTTGATAATTAAGGAAGTTTTGAATGAAAGTCAAGTTTAGTCAGGAATGGTAAGAGAAGGGTATTGAAACATGTCCTGTATTCAAAGCTTTTTCTAGTTCAAAACTTAATGTATTGAGAAAAATATTTTTTCTATAAGTCTGTCAAAATCTTGTTTCTTTTAAGCAGAACAAAACTGAACACTAACTTTGGCTGTACTTGGGATGCGTGGTTAAATCTCAAGAGACAATTTCTGAAAATTCAGGACTTAAAGTGCCGTACTCTGCTTAGAAACAGATTGTTATATTAGTGCTCATTGTATTTTTGTCTTTAGGTTAAAATTCAAATTTTTTCTATTTGGTTGTTGATCTCTAAATCCATTTGTATTGTTGGGTGGTTCTTTCTGTAGAAATTAGGTAGATTGTAAAGCAATGATCTGTTCTTGTTTTCCAGCTGGGGTGCATGTGTGAGCAAGTTCATTGTGGAAATTTGAAAGAGTAGTTGTTTCTAGATCTGTGCTTTTTATTGTAGTTAGGTTCGTTTTTTTCTATCCTTTTTTCCCCCTTTTTTCCCTTCTTTCTAGTCAGACATTTAGTTTAACTCCTCAATGACCAACAGTCATAAAACAAGTGATTGGTACACCGAGGCACTAACTCCACCCTGGTGCAGTTTAAGGCTGCATGAAGGTTAGTGCTGTAAATCAAGCATAAGCCTAGTAATGAGAATATATATGCATTCATATCAGGCCTAAGTACATCTGAAAGGTTCCATTTAATTTTACTGGACAAGTCCAAGGGAGGGCCACAAAGATGGTCAAGGGGCTGGAGCACCTCTCCTGTGAGGACAAGACAGTTTGAGTTGTTCAGCCTTGAGAAGAGAAGGCTCTGAGGAGAGCTTATAGTACCTTCTAGTACCTGAAGGGACTCCACAGAAAAGCTGAAGAGGGACCTTTTGTCAGTGAGTGTATTGATAGGATGAAGGGAATGGCTTTAAGCTGAAAGAGGGAAGATACAACTTAGCGGTTAGGAAGAAATTCTTTGCTGTGAAGGTGGTGAGGCTCTGGCACAGGTTGCCCAGAGACCTTGTGAATGCACCATCCCTCAAAGTGTCCAAGTTCAGAACGGATGGCGCTCTAAGCAGCCTGGTCTAGTGGAAGGTGCCCCTGTCCAGAACAGGGTGGCTGGAGCTAGATGATCTTTAAGGTCCCTTCCAACCCAAATCTCTCTGTGATTCTACTAGGATGAGATGCAGAAGGTGCTCAGTTGACAAATTCACTCCAGACAATATCCATGTTACTGTATTGAGAGAACATACTCTTTCATCCTAGTGCTTAATGAGCAATGGCAGTAGGACTCAGCTGTGGCTTTTCTTTTCCCATTTTCTAAATCAAGAGTCATAATCCACGTTTGTAGACAACAATGGGTATTCTGATGTTACTTGGCTTTATGTTGTCTTCTGTATTTGTGTCCAGAAGCCATGTCCTTGTTGTGCAGCATTGTTCCTGCAGGGCAAACATTACTAAAGGACAGCAGACCCACAGTTTAAACCAAATGAGGTGGGACTTGCCAGACGTGCAGGCTAAGACTACAGAAGGAAGGCAATCAAGCAAAAGTCCCTTGAATAAGTGACTATTAGAGGAACTGTGTGAAAAATCATCCTTTCCTTAAAGAAGGATCAGGCCAGGATATTCAAGAAGAGCTATTCTTAGATATTTAATTTAGACCTTTTCTCCTTCAGTCTAAGGAAAAATAGCTCCATTCATAGGAAGTGTTCTGTTCCCCTGAGTATGTTTTCCACTACAAGCTCTTCTGGAAGCCTACTTTGCATTGCATTTCTTCTGTGAGGTTTAAGACTACTACTGAAGTTGTGCCTGAATGTATTTTTGTCCAGTTTGTCTTTGTTTTCATATGCTAATGCACTTTTTGCTAGAATAGCTCTTGTATATATATTCATGCCATTTATTTTACGTGGTATTAAGGTCAGACTAACAGGCTTAATTGTAAATCAGAGCTTCCTCCAAAGGAAGAAGAGCTTGAAAGTTGTCTTCATGCAGAATCTAATACCTCTGTGCCTTTTTGAGGAGTCAGTTGACAAAACCCAAGCCTGGCATAGGTTTGGGAGCCTGTCTGATGATTGGGCTCAGGAGCCAGGCTGTCCTTGTGCTGTCTGTACGTCCCAAGTGTCTTCAAGGCTCTTAAGGGAGGGATCATGCACACGGCAATTGGACTGCCTGATATTTGCCTTCAGCTCTTTTGAAGTAAAAAGCAGGTGCTAGTCTGAGTTTGGTCTTTGGTTTGCCCCAAACGCAAACCTCTTTCCAGCAGCAGCATTTGTCATAGTTTTGATGTGGCACTCAGGTGCTCCATATGAGGCAGGAGCAGAGGCAGTGAAATACAGGTACGTACATCTGTCTGAACATTGGGTGACACCTTTTCACTGTGAGGGTGACTGGCACAGTTTGCCCAGAGATGCGGTGGTGGCTCCATCTGTGGAGATCTTCTAAAGCCATCTGGATCTGGACAGGTGGATTCAGGTGGCCCTGCTTGAGCTTGGGGTTGGACCAGAGGTCTGTTCTAGCTCAGCCACTCTGTGATTCTGTGCTTCTGACCAGAAGGATTGTAGGCACTTCTCTGGTTCTTTGGAGTAGTCGAGTGAAGGCCACTGATTATAAGTGTTCCTGTTGGATGTACTTGTCTGTGGTTAGGCTCAGTCAGGCTTCCCGTTTCTGAGTTCTTAGATGAATGAACTTGCAAGTTGCTGATTTCTGAACACAGAGAGATGAGTCTGGAGATAAAGACTGTTGTAATCTCTGGAGCCTTTTGCAAATCAGGACAATTGATTAACTCCATTAATGTAGTACAGCCATTTAAAGGCCCTAACTTGTCATTTTTCTTGCTTAGTAATGTGTGCTTACTTGTTCTAGAGCTAAATTCCAAGAGGAGATCTATACATTCAATGCCTGTTATACAGTGCTGCTGAAATGGTTCATCCAGTTGTCAGAATACTGATAGTTTATTTGCTGAGCAACATCTTCTGTTTTCTGAAGCTGTTGATGAAATAATTTGACTCAGCTATGACAAATGTAAGTTACAGAACAGACTCTGTTCCATAGCAATGGCACTACCCATACCTCTCCTTCCTGGTGATGCCAGGTAAATGTTAGCTGTTGGCTTATCACTTATGTTGGTGGCTCAAAAACCTGCAAATGATCACACAGAGAATTATTACACTGTTCTGAGATAAAAGCTCTCTTCCATCAGGTTGAATGATAGCATGCTGACAAATTAGCCAAATAAATGAGGTACATAAAATTGCAAGATGGTGTTTGTGGTTTCTGTTTTGTTTGGAACTAACAGCAGTGTGAAAAAAGTGTGCTGCCACTGCAGTCTGCTTGTCAGGTGCTTGTTTCATTTGCAGCAGATACTTCTAGAAGAACCCTGATTATAGTAATGGTGTGTTTTGGAAATTGATTGTGGATTTCTTGTTTTTGTGGTAAACCAAGATCAGTTTGTGCTTTGAACGTGCAATTGAAAATTCTTCTAGCAAATTAGGCCTATGGTGCTCAGCAGCAGATGTCCATGGGAGGCAAATACCTCCTTTTTTCCTTTCTACCTTTTCCTTTCTCCTCCAAGTGGATGATGGGAGGCTGGCAGCAGACCCAGCAATGGGCAGTGATGTAGCTAGCATAGCCCTGTGTAATCTTTTCTTCCACAAAGCCCACAGGGACACTGTTCAAGTTCCCAGTGCAACACCATGGACTCTGCAGGACCAAGAGGTGTCTGGGGTGCACAGGCATTGCAGCTCAGGAGTAGAAACAAAGGGTTTAAGTGTGTGAGGCAATTAATGGGACACAATACCCTGTATCCCAGTAGACCAGTGAGAGCAAGGTCTGAAAAAATAACCGGCAATATTTATCTGTATGTTTTCTGATCATCCTCATGTCTGTGTCTGTGTGTGATCATGCATAGCTGGCAGGCAGCTACTCCCACTGTCTTCCTTTAGTGCTGTTGATACATCCAGGCAGCCTGTGAGTCTCTGTTGGAAGTGGTTTCCTGATACCAGCCATAAGGCCACATGAAGATTTTGTTCCTGCAAGTTAATTGCCAATTGTAAATACACTGAGTGGAACAGCAATGCAGTTCCAGAGCAGACAATTACATTATTTTCTGTAACTGCTTTGGTGCTGAGTCTATTTTACACGCTTAGCTCATGGCTGGATTTCTTGACATGACTAGGTGTCAGATGAATAAAGATTTCATTTCCTAGGTATTGGATTGTGGTTGACTTCAGTTGTCATATCCTGACAGTCCTCTCCCCTTCTCTCTGGAGTTGAGAAGTCTATGAAAATGGGATTAGACAAGGCTGTCTGGCACCACTTTCTCTTGGAATGGTATAAAACTTTGAATAAAAGCACTTGAATAAATTGCTGGAAGTGCCTGTTTAGAGCTTCTGGCACAGATGAATTCCTCTACATAAACTCTAGGAGAAGTTCTGTTTCTCTGCTGATAAATTGGTTTTAACTGTTCAGGGAAAAGGCAGCAGTGACAGTATAATTGTAGATTAATTCAGACTAGAAGGAGCACCAGGAGCCTGCTGCTCAAAGCAGGATCACTTTCACTATGAATGTATTTATAGACTCCTTTTGCTTAACATCCTTTGCACCCTCTTTCTTTCACTTTCTTTATCTCCATGCACACACATATTTGGCAGTATCAGCCCCAGATGAGGGCCCCCCTCGCTAATAAAGATAAAGAACGAATCGTGACTGCATTACTCTCACAGTAACTTGTTGCAAAACTAATCTGCAACAAGTCAGTAATCTCACCTGCCTGCTTATGACTGTATCTGTATAAACTGCAAAATGTTTCCATGGTCCGAAGAGTGTGTTGAGATTAATTAAATATTCAAATTTTCCAGTTTCCATGAAGGATGACACTAGAATGCACCTGCACAGTTTGTCTTGTTATTTTATCAACTTGTTTGTAAAATGTGGTGTATAATCCAGGGAACAGTATCAAAAGTAGCAGGTAGATTGTCCTTAAGCTTTTTTTGGTGCAGAGAAAATGTCACCTTTGTCAGCACTTGGCAGTCTTCCATTTTAGCTCAAATACAATTTGAAGGGTAATGCAGGAGGTATTTCAGGCTCTGTTTTTTTAATTGTCATTCCTGTTGCTTTTTTTGTTGTCTGTCTTCTCTATAGTACAATTTTGAGCTAACTGGGTGCTTCGGCACATGCCAGAAGTATAGTTAGTGTAACTGTGGATTCATTGTAGAGTTTATATCAGTTGGCAGATTCAGGAGGAGCAAGGTGTCTGAAGTTGCATGGAAGTCAATGTAGTATGCTTGTTTGCATACTTGTGTAGTCTGTGATTTTTGACTGCTGTGGCCATTTGATTCATTTAATGAACTTAATGAACTAGTCAATGTAACCTGACTGCTGTGTATATAGAAATGTAATTAATGGAAGGCTTATAAGAATGTATTTCTGCTGAGAGAAAAGACATTTTTTTTATAGCTTCTGTTTGCATTGCTCAAGAGCACTTACTATACTAAACTTCTACAAAAACCATTTGTGTCTTACAGCTTGCCTTGAAGGGATCTAACTATGCTGGTCTGCTGGAACGGCATCGCATCCATACAAAAAACGTGGAGCATGTTGTAGACAGCTTACGGTAAGAATGTATGGATGTTGAGGATTTCAGACACAGTGCAAATATCCATGGATTGTGTGAAACAAAAGGAAGCCTCGTGTTACAGATGTTAATAGAATAGGAGTACTGAAAAGAGAGGGGTGCAGATGAACAGTCACTCCTGAAAGAACTGTCACATGAACTGACTCAGTTCAGTTGACTAGCATGTTCTATTATTGTCTTGAAAATAAACGAGAAAGTAGTACAGGATCTCTGTGTCAAGTGTTTTTAAGCCAAATATGACTGTAATTACTCCTTAGCTGCATGCAACTTTCCGGAAGGCTGTGACAAGGAACAATACAGGACAGAATTCAGACTTTTTCTGAACTTTACAGGAATGAAAGGATAGAAGTTCGTCTTGTTAAGCGTCGAGAGTATAATGAAGAGACAGTTCGGTGGGCAGATGCTGTTATATCAGCAGGAGGTATGACTTTATGGAAGGGAAGTTTCAGTATGTTTTCCTAGATACGTTTCTCAAAAATACTTTGTGTTTGAAGCAACTGAAAATATGCACATTACAAAATGCTAATCTAATTGTCAGAAAATCTGACAAAAAGTAGTGGTTAAGACCACCTTGTTTACTTCTAGTATCTAAAATTGTAGCCCATGGAAGTGAATCCCAGTGCATGGCCACTCGAAAAGTGTTTCATGTGTGAAACAATGTAAACTGTGGAATTTACTACAGTTTTCAACTAAAGAGGATGAAATGCCCCATGTCATGTAATTTTATGTAGCCCTGAAACCTACTCTCTGTTTTTGGGATGTGAGGTGTAGACTAACATACTACCTCATGGTCCCCTTGCTCAAACTGTCTTTCTTGCTTTCACACTTAATCCAGCGACTGGCGTATCAAGTTGGATGGTACAGGTAAAAGTCTGCAGCTTCTGAGCATCTTGTGCCACTGATCAGTGTTTTCCAGATGACACAACAGAGCAATTAACCTGATTGTTTATTTTTAATATTGGATTGCAGCAGTTCATTCAGTGTTATTTTTTGGGATATGCTGCAAATACAGCATTGTGTTGCTGGGCTCTGACGTAGTGTTCACTCATCTGTGGCAAATAGGCTTGACCACAGCTTTCTCTCTTCCCACTAGTCCAGTTTGCCCTTAGGTACTGATCACCATGAAGAATGGGTAGAAAGGTTTATTCCTGTAGCATCCAATTACAGTCTTGTGGATTTCAAAGAAGTTCCCCAAAGTGCCAGTTTGTCTGTGGCAAAATTTTTCATGGTTGAGGCAAGGAGCTGGGAAGTGTTACATCATCTGAGGTTTTCAGAGCTGATGTCTTCGTGCTGTTCAGAGCTTATATCTTCATGCAAAGACTGAATGAGGTTATAGTTTTCTTTCTGTTTAACAGACAGGAAAAAGTACCAATATCTGGAGAAACCAGTACATTTAAAGATTTCTACTTTTGAGATTTCTACTTACCCAATACTTCTTTTCCAAGTGTGCCTATTTGGGGCCAAATAAGACCTTTAAATTGCCTTTTAGGAAGACAACTGGGGTGAAGCTAAAGTCATTGTTTTTATGTGACTCACAATAACATTCGGTTTTGTTTCCTGTCTCCTGTGGCTTTGTTTAGCAATACTTTCTAAATTTACTTTTGCTAAAGAATTTCTCTTGCCTGCTGATAAATGTAGAGAAATTTCCATAAATCTCTAAAGCTTGCTTCTGCCACTTTCAATTGCTTGGGCATGTATAGCTGTCAGATAAGTTGTACTTTTTCCAGTCATGTTTGCCATCTGAAATTCAGTTGTCACTACTCTTATTTGATAAGGTGTCAGTAGTTTTGTCCCATTGTATTTTTGTCCAGCTTGCCTGATTTGTTGTTGATATAAACACGCATAACGCTAACGCTGGAGTACATTCTGTTTGGGGTACTAGAATGTGAAGTGAAACTAACTTTTGATCTTTCTTTTTTTGTAGGTGATGGTACAATGTTGCTGGCAGCCAGTAAGGTCTTTGATAAATTTAAACCAGTCATCGGAATAAATACTGATCCTGAAAGGTAAAAACATATTTGGGAAAGCTATGCTTTATTAATGTTAGGCACACTGTGCATCTGTTTTCATGGTACATGAGGCATACCTGTGGCATTGGGCAGCATAAATATCTGTTTTAGTGGGTTGTAGATACCAAGGGAATCTATTGTTTTTTAGAAAGGTTTCCACAGGGAGTTATCCTGTCTCATGTGAGAGGACATTAAGTAGTTATTGGACAAGCATGACTGTGTTACACTGCCACAACTGTTCTCACGCACCAGCGTAACAGCACTTGAAACCAGTTAACGTGTATTACTAACCAGAAGTTTGAGGCTAGAGATGGCAGTATAGAACTTAAAAAGAAGGAGTTGGGAAAAGCAGCTAAGTGTGGTGCCTGAACACACAAAACCTTAATTTCTTTGTGAAGAAGGTGGATCCAGTAGAGCCTCAGATTAAGAAGTTTGCTGTGGTTTCTTACTGTAAACCATGAGATGCTTCAGAAAACTCAGTCTCCTGAGCCAATTGTTGGCACTTAGCTGTCCTGTTATAAACTCTGCACAAGCTGCACCCACCTGCCTACATCAATCTTACAGCTCAGTGGATGCAGTGTGTTAGTACTGCTTGGTTGGTATAACCTTCAAATGGATGGCAAGTTAAACTCAGAATTCACCAAGGCTCTGCCTGCTGAGAAGTCCAGATTTAGATTTCTGCTTTTGATATTGACAGTTAAATTTATTTGTAGTACATCAAGTAGTGGTCAAAAGGTTTAATTCCTTTAGTACCTTCTCTTCCAAAACTTCAAATGCTCTGAATAGCAATTCTGCATTATCAAGCCTGACTAGTAGGGTTCAAATAACAAGTGCCTTCAAATTGTCACATATTACTCATGTAAGGGAGCAGTGTTTAGTCTTCTAGTTTTGTCATGAGATTCTTTTGATCACAGGAGTGTTTCTTAGCTGTTCATTTTGCTAACTTGTGTGTAAGTGGAGGAGGTTTTTTTTCTCACCTGCCAGGTTTATTAAGCTTGAAGTGCTTGTCTAGAATGGTGACAGGAACTATGTTAGTGCTTACCTACTCCTGCAGGATTATTAGCTGAACACACAGTTCTTAGGGGAAATGTGGGAGAAATATCCTGTCTCAGACACACAGACTCCAGGAGCTGAGAGCGGTGTATTGTTGTTGATGTGGTACTGTGCAAGAATAGTAGATTCATAAAGGTCTAAGAAGTGTATCTTTGCTAGATGCAACATGTAGGGAGATTTGTTTTGCTTTCCAAAGGTACAAAATCTGAACAGTAATACTGTCATTTTCATTGTCATTTTTTGCTACCAGATCAGAAGGTCACCTGTGCTTGCCTGTGAGATACACACATTCATTTCCTGAGGCACTACAGAAGCTTTATCGTGGTGAGTTCAGGTAGGATTCACTGATCTTTGGTTTTCAAAAACAGAGGGATTGGAAAACAATTAATCATGTGCAATTCCTAAGAAGCAGCTGAAGCTTAGCAAAATCTTAATGGCTCAAATTTTGAATTCTGTGTAGATGTTTATAATGTTGAAAAATGAGTTTGTGGTCAAGAGTGAGACTGGAATACAAATGATAAAACTGATAGCCGGTTCCAGCAAAAAGTCTTCTGGTATGACCTGCAATAATCAATTTTCACTTCTGACTTAGCAAATTCATAAATGAGGAACTGTATCCTTGTAAGGGGTATATTGGTTTATGTATTTTAGAACTGTCCTGGTTTAGGGCAAATTTTGGAGGAAACTTTTGAAGTGGTCTCCTCTAGAAGGCAAATTCAAGCTGCCCCTGCCCCAGCTGGTTCGGGAGGAAAATCTTCGTTGAGAAAAGTGGAAAAAACTATTTATGTAACAAGCAAAATATTCACAAACATGAAAAAATGAATAATATTAAACAATAAAACCTCTCCCTGTTCTGAAGAGATGGCAAATTCAGAGAGATTCCTTTTCATGGGGTGTAGCTCGGCTTGCTCAGTCTCTTGTCAGTCCCTCTGGCGCTGGAAATGCCGCGTCCCGGGCCCCAGTGGGCCACAGGCGCGAGCTCCCGGTGTTCTTCTGGGTTTCCAGTCCAGAGCAGGGCTGATCAGTTCCAAGAAAAAAAAGAGCCACAGTCCAGGGAACTTCTCTGCCTCAGCTAGCCAAAAAAAAAAAACTAAAAGGAGAGCTCTCTCTGTGCAGACAACACAGTCGTGAGAAGAAACGCAGGGTAGCAAGTGCAGTTTCTGCAGACAAACTCCGCGTTGCTTCTCCTCTGCTTCACTCTCAGAACCAGTCTTAAAGGTGAAAAACTTAGTATCCAGCATAAACAGAACAAACGACTGAGGATACAAGCATCATAAAGTCACCCTAGGACAAGGACTCAAAATCATGTAGTACCGTGACGGCCGTAAGAATAGAAGCTAATGAAACACATAGTTAGGAAATGGTCAGTGCATTGCATCTGGGGTTTTGGTGATTGAGATGAAGTGGCTTAAATCTTGCTAACAAATTAGTGTAAAGCAAAACATTTCTTTATGCTGAATATAGCTTGATGTTTTCAGTACTAGATATTCTTAAAATAGAATAATCTTGTTATAAAAAGAAACAAGCTGAATTTTAAAGGACAGAATAGGGGAGAGTTTTTAATAACTACTTAAGAAGAGACACTCTTCAGTAGTATAGTAACTTTACAGAATATTTTTGTGATGACAAACTATCAAACAGAAATCAGTCACTCATGTGAAAGTATATAGCAATTGATTTTTGTTTAAACTTCTAGCATATTAAATTTGTTACTTGAAGTGTAACTGTATTTGTGCCCTAGAATAGTCCTGAAATTAAATGAATACAGTTGCCAGGATAAATAACTGAAGGAATTTCAATATGTATTGCTAAAGGAACAGGTACTTTCAACTGGCATATTCTAAGATTTAGAAAACAGAAGCTTTTAGTCTCCATCATTCTGATTTGCTTAAGTAAAACTCACAGTGCTTATTCAGATAACCTCTCTTGACATTTGGCAATTTTGATGTTTTCTTGGAAACAAAGCTATATTTTTGTTGCTGACACTCCTGTTACTGCTCATTATGGAGCTGAAACCTCACCAGAGCGAAACAGGAAGCATTTCTCTAATTATATTTTTGAAATAGTAAGAACTTTATTCTGAAGCAAGAATGTTTCCTTTGATATTTCTTAGATTTTTTTGGCCCTAAGCAAACTTTGGAATAGGTGGGTAACTGAATCCTTGTCTGGAAGGGCTTCTGGTATCTCAGAGTTGTAGTGGATGGTGAGTTGCCAGAAACTGGAAAAGGGCAATAGGTGTTTTCTCCTTATCCCTGATGTATCAGTCAGTGTAGCAGTCTGTGTTAACATGGACCTTGTAATCCATGAGACAACCAACATAATTGATTTATAAAGGACAAACTATATCAGACTAACCACGTTTTTGATCTTGGTGGTCAGTGCTGTAGCAGGTTCTCAGAATAGGTGTATTAATAGGGGTACAGTCCCATTTTCTAATTTAGTAGGGGATGTGACATGTTCTACCCATGAACATTGTAAGGAGGCTAGTATAGTGATACTCACTGCATGTTTCCTGCATAACTACCTAAAATCATTGGAATTTAGGGGCAGATAGGATGTGTAAAGGAGGCTCTATAAAGATGACAAGAGTTAAAACTAGCAATGTTTTCCTACATTTTTTAAATGTTTTATAGTCATATAAAGCATAAGTCTTTCGTAATTTTAGGAAAAACTGATTACTGTCACCAGGATATCAACAGTATGAACAGGGAAAAGATGTGCTCATAACACTCTCCTGTGATTTGCCTTCTTAGTCAAAACCATTACTATTTTGTTTTATGAAATATCTTAGGTTGTAAGAGGAAAAGGAATTGATATCTAGGGAAAAATAAAAAAATAAGTATGTTGTAACATGGCTTTTATATCCTTCTCTTGCTTCAAATGAATTCCTCTTAAGCTCCCCAAATTCCTAGGCCAGGAGGGATTGTTAAAATGAGAGGATACTTGGGGCCTTATATATAAAGGGATGCATAGAACTGCTTTTCTGGACTTGTACAAGTACAAAAGATGTTAAAAATACAGCATGTATTTCTGTATAAATTCTTGTGAGCTCTTTATTCTCAAAAGCATTGTATCAGTCATTCATTCATTCACATATTAGAATCACATGCCTCAAGAGGAGAGTTTGTTACATACAATTTTTGTAGGCTGCTTTTGGCCAGTGTCCTCTTACAATTAAGTATTATTAACTTTTTAAATTTAGTAGTTTAGTGGAAGCTATAAAACTTGAAGTATGACTTTGAATATATTTAGCTACTAATCGTAATATGTTCTGCTTTGAGACTGGAGACTCTCAGATCCTATGTAATTTTGTAATTAATATTTCATATTGACTTCTTTCTCCTCTCTTAGGTGGCAGTGGCGGCAAAGAATCCGACTGTATCTTGAAGGAACTGGGATTAACACAACCCCTGTGGATTTACATGAACAGCAGCTAAGCCAAGAGCAACACAGCAGGGCTCACATAAATGAAAGATTCCAGGATCAAAGTAGGTTAAAATCTGACAAGAATACAGTCACTTTGCTATGATAACTTGGAATGGAACATAAGGATTTGTAAAAGTTTTAGTATTTGAAATACCTACTGTCAAAATACCTGATCTTTTTTTTTTAAAATACTGTCTCTTAGAGTTACTGTAACTACTTGAGCATGTGTGTGTGTTTGTGTGCACATGCTAACTTTTAAGTTAGGTTAATTGAGATTTGTAAAAGCTGGTCTTGGACTACCAGCAAGCAAGTAAGACATTACAGGTGAGAATCTGTCTATAGATAATTCTTGAACACCTTCAGCTCTTACCTTTATGATGGGTTGAAAGATGCATGGTTCTGTGCCTAACCCGTGTTCAGTACTGCATTTGCTCAGTAAGTCCTTGTCAATGTGAACAATTTGTTAATCTCCTTTAATTACCTTGTGGTATGAAGTCTAATTCTCTGAACTACATCAGAAATGTCTTTTAAGTCACTGCCAGTGAATTTAACTTGGCTGGAAGAGTGACTGACAGAAGAGAAGTCTTCATTCTGCTTGGTTGCCTGTGACTTTTCAGGGAAAAGTGTTTGAACTTCAGTGCCATTGCTGACCTTGGTTTAAATATTTGTTGTCTCCAGTAAAGGACAGTGACTGGCTGCAGAGTAAATCTGTGAAAAAATGAGTCTTTGAAGAAAATGGAGCATTAGGTCTAGGAAACAAACCCCGGCAGCAGAATCTGTCTTCCAATGAATTGTGAATGGTTTTTGAAAACTTGTGTTTTAAATCCATGATTCAAAACTGTTATATTCAATATCTACAGGGTCTGATATTTCTGGTCCACATCTTTTACCAGTGAGAGCACTCAATGAAGTCTTTATTGGGGAATCTCTTTCATCCAGGTATGTTTGTTTGTTGTTACAGCAAGGCACAATTGACTTAATTTCTTTTTATGACGTTGCAATGGACAATCAGTGATGAGATTTTACCGTCAAATTTCACTTCTATAAAGATTTAACACTGATTGTATTATTGCTGATTACAAAGTGTATTTTCAAAGATGTAAGTGCAGTAATGTTAATTTCTGGTTTTCTGCCTCTTCTCTGGTTTTTCTTTCATTTTTCCTGGCTTTTTTCTTTCCCTTTTACTGAGGATTTAAATATCTGTCTTTAAACTGCCTCCTCTCCTGCATATCTTCTTAAATATCTTTTCTTAAGCTTTTAGCTTGACCAAGTGGAAACAGCTTTTATCATGACACCTTTTTCTGCCTTTCTGTCCTTAGATGCAAAGGTATCAGCCTGCTTTTCGCAGAAACCTTGTTACTGATGGAAAATAGTTATTTCCTTCATTTAAGAAATGTGTTTTTATCAAATCATGGTACTGCCTTATCCAGGAAATATTTGACTGTCCTTTCTGTCTTGAAGATAAATGCATTTTTGGCAGCCAAACAATAATAAGGACACGGGGAATATGCCTGGGGCTGCAGTAAAAGATGTGACCTTTACTCAGGATTTGATCAGAATTTTACTTGTATTTTATATCTGGTTTTGGTTTATTGTTTATCTTAAAAACCCCAAACAAAAACAACAACAGAAAAGCCACTTTAGAGTTCAACACCTTGTGTTTGTACAGTGCCTGGGGCACTGATTGCTGGTGCAAACAGTATAAATGCTCTATGAGTGCTTTATTTTTTGTCTGGACTTCAGCCTCAGACTGGCAGAAGGAATTAATCTCAGAGGGATACAAATCCTGTTTCTACTGAATCAAACCTAATTTTATCAAGATTCTAAGAAGTTTCTTTAATGTGCAGTGATAGAGGAACACAAAGCTGTTTTCCAATGCTGTGAGTGTCACAAGTACATTCTCTTGGTTCCAGTGTATTTGAGAACCATGAGGAGCGCAATACCTCTAGAAACAAACCTCTAGAAATAAGTATGGTGTTAATATGACCTTACACTATGACTTTAATGTCATAAAGACAAATCTTCTGTTGGTTTCAGATATACAGGTCTGCTGTTTATTTAGACAAAATGACTTCAGGAGCTTCTTTTAAGGTCTTATTCTGCATGTCAGTGGTGAAAACAAGTAAATTGAAGAAAAAAAACCCCAGAAAACCTGTCATACCCAGCTTGCAACAATTACATTAAACTGAATCAAGCTGTGCACCTGTGTTCATAATTTACTTCCAGTTCTCTAATCTCCCCATCTTTTCAAGAGTGATTACACAATGTGCCCTTAGTTACTAAGAGCTTAAACTGTTTGACACCACAGCCAAGAGTTTCTAGTTTCTAGTGGATCCAGACTGAAGTAATAGCTCAGTAAGTTCTGTTTGCTAAGAAAGCTGAAACTCAATCATGCATAAAAGAGTGAATATGGTATTTCTGAGAGGGTATCTATTAATCTGAAGCCTGTATCACAGTTTGAATTAGGCACTGTTAATAACAACAAGTTAAGTCTATAAATATACTCTTGGGTATTCTGAAGCTTGTAGAGCGAAACTTTGGTCTCTAGGCCTAACACTAGGAATCCCCTGACAGATGAACAGTAACATGCAGAAGTTGATTGTACATCAAGACATCTTGTACTTTTGAGTTTTAGGAATAATTTGCTCTGGACAGAAATTTCTGTAAGCCTGCTGATTGTGTAAAGCTATTGATAAAGAATCACCAGATTTGTAATTACTGAAGTGATCAAGAATTCGGGTTCAATCATGCTCTTACTTACTGATGTTGAAATGTTTAGTGTTCCTTGACATAATTTAATGAGACCCAATCATAGCATAAACACATGTTTTGTGCAACAGTTGTGCAAGGAAGGTAATTATTTCTAGTTTTATTTGGAGGTTCAGCAAGACCTGCAGATGAACCACAGAGGTGGTTTTATGCATAAAATAACATGAGAATTGACTGCAGAAAAATTACCTAAAAGTTCATGCTACGAATCATTTTAGTCCATTATAAAAACTGCTATAAAATAGTGAATCAGAAGTAGCTGTTAAATGGGAAACACTGTACAAAGCCTGTGAAATTGTGATCCAGATTTGAAAGTAGCCCCTCTAAATTGTTATGTGCCTGATAAGGCTGTGTGTTCTGTCTTATTCAGGGAGAACTTTAAGTCCTGCAAACCCAGTTTTAAATTCTCGCTTCATAGGGCCTCCTATTATGAAATATCAGTTGATGATGGTCCTTGGGAGAAACAGAAGAGTTCAGGGCTTAATGTGTGTACTGGAACAGGATCAAAAGCATGGTGAGTACATGTTGATGCTTTGACAGAAAATACCATTTCAGATAAGCTAGATGAACCTATTTGGCTTATGCATTTTGTCCTTGCTGAGGCTCTGTTGGGCTGTGGGTAAGTCAGTCTAATGTTGTCCCTGTCAGTATGGCTCAGAGCTGTTCCAGGTGTATGAGGAGAGCAGGGTACTCTTTACTTGTAGGTATGGAGAGAAGCCTTGAAAGGGTGAGGAGCTGTGGCATTGAGACAGAAGTTTGCCTTAGGTGTAATTTCAGTAAAAGATGTGGCATGCCACACGTGAAGATGAATGGTTGGGAGTGGTGAGGGAAGGAGATTCTGCTGTGACTTGGAGAGAGCATACTGAGGTGATCTACGAACTGCTCTTGTTGGCTAAAATTAAAATGCTTAGATGATGTAGCCCAGTGAACATATAAAAATCTGAGCTCTAAGAAGAATGGGAAAACATTTATTTGAAAACAGTGTTAAGTGTTCTCTGGCACATCTACTGTCCATTGTCCTTTCAAGTCTCTTGTTTCTTTCATATTTAATTGACAGAGGACAATCTCTTTGCCAAAATACTCCCCTTGAACAAAGATGGCCATATCTACACAGAACTGTGCTAGCTTAATCAGAGGGATAAATTATTTAAACTTCAGTTTAAACTTGCTGCAGTACTGCATCTAAGTCTAATCAATAAAGTTCTGAGACATGAGAGAAGTGTTGGTGCTCATAATTTAAAGTTGTATAATAGGCACTGGATTTATGTGGCAGGCTAAGATGAACTAAAACAGAAGCTTTTAATGAAATTCAAAAATGAGTATTCATGCTGTAACCATGGTTACTGGGATTTACTGTTCATTGTAATTCAGAATTTTGTATTCAGGCAGCATAGCGAAGTTCTGGAGCCTGCCAAGGATGAAATTGGCAGACTACTAGGGAAACTTTTCTAGTGTTCAGTACCTTGGGAAAGTACAGTCTTAATTCAGTTCTTACGCATTTCATTTGCTTATACGCTCTGTGTTGAGCAAACCCAGAACCAGGGACCAAGCTCCAAGATTGCCCCTCTCCACTGCTGTAATCAGTATGTGTTTCTGGACTTCTCTGAACTGAGGCCAAGCCTCAGTGGAATGATCCCCCTTAGCCTGGTGTCTGGGGGCTCTCCTGGAATTTCAGGCTTCCTGGGACTAAGATTTAAATGTCCAAGTGTTTTCTGTAGCTGCCAAAGCTTGTGTAAAAGGATATCTTGATAGCAGCTGCTCAGGCTTGCAGGAAGGCAGTAAGCATTAAGAGAGAGCCTTGGAGAGCCACGCTCAGCAGCTCTGGGGTCAGACAGGGGTGCAGTGGATCTGTACTGCAGTCTGAGGCGTTTCACTGCCGTGACACAAGTGCTGGACTGAGGATTTTAAGCTGTATTGAGACCTGGCATGTGAGATCTTCACTGCTGCACAGTGGCTGTGGTTAGCACCTACTCCCTTTTGAGTCTGAGCAGAGGAGGGAGAGGTTTTTTTGAGTTTTGACTTAGCTCAGACTGAGGCTATGTTGACTTGTTCATCGAAATGTGTCAAATGCAGAAGTGTCTGATCTGACTGTTTATTTTCTATATACACCACTTCTTGTGAGATCCAAGACCTCACTTTAGGGTATAAATAAAGAGGTAAAATAATTGTAAAGAAGTGTTGGGTTCATAAATGAGAACTAAGAGAATAAATCAATTAAAAAGGATAGACAGGGTAAGAACAGAATCTCTAGAACTGCCATGCTTCAATTTTTTAATGTAGACTTAATTCAGCAGTTATTGGGGTTTTCAGGCAGGGGGATTATTGACAAGGAGACTACATCCCATGCTCTTCTTTCCTGAAGACTTCACTTAATGGATTTTAAAGTTTACAAGGGCACAGGTAGATGCCAAAGCAAGAGTTGATTTAAGACTTCTTTTAAAAATAAACTGTTATCAGCTCACACTTAATAGCGTTCTTTTTCCTCCCTAAGTGTTAAATTTAGTTTTTCATCAGTGTGCAAAATTTTCTGGTTTTGCTCAGTTTTTGTCCTACTTAGCAAACAAGACTTCTTTTCTGTCTAGGTCCTATAATATTAACAAGGTTGCACATCAAGCTATTGAAGAGATCCTTAAGATCGGTGAGTGAACAATGTGGCATTACTAGCTAAGTTTATAAAAAGATACATCTTTCTAACTGGGGCTCTTTGTCTTGTCTCAACAGCAAAAAAGCATGGAAGTTTGACTATGCCATTGAACACGGAACTGGTACAGAAAGGTTAGTGAAAAAGGCGAGGTTTTTTTTTTTAAATACCTTTGGCCAGATCATTTTGTTTATATTCTGTACTCCTCAGCTTTCAGTGTTTTAACACTCTTGCAGTAGTAGTCTTTCTTACAGACATTAATGAGGCACAGTTGGCAAACAATGTCTCACTTGAAATGAAAGCACTTATTTAGACTTCTGTGTATCCTCTTCAGGAGAATTTCAGTTCTCCTAAAATTTGAAACAGTTAATATTTAATCAACAGAAGAGAGCTATTTGGTGTTAATCATGCAGTAGAACTGAAAGGAATCTTCCCTAAAAGTAATTTTTTTTGCATGTAAAGACTATTAAACATCTGTCAAGACTTGATGTTCCCTCTTGATAGAGAAGCCATTCTTCCTGGAGGAATGTGTATTTCTGAGAGTAACTCATTTTCTCTGGAAAAACTAATGGCTGACTCCTCTGCTTACAGTAACAAATGATTACAATGAGTCTCTGCTCTACAGTCCAGAGGAACCAAAGATGTTTTTCAGTGTTCGAGAGCCTATTGTAAACAGAGTTTTCTCAAGTAGCCGTCAGCGTGGCTTCTCTTCAAAGTAAGTGTTGGCTGCAGTAGCGAAGAGTTACTTTATTCAATGTATCTGTCAAAGTATGAGCAATCCAAGGCTTTCCCTTGAAGTGTTTCAACATCCAGTTTGTGCTTTGAATGACTTGAGTATTGTTCTTGTAACAGCAGGATGAAAATGTTTCCTAGTTGTGTTATGGCTTTTTAATGTTGGATCCCTGCATAATCTCACAGAATAAAAGAATCTGTGCCCAATTTTGGATATGTGCCATTTGCCCCAGTATGAGACACAGACATTGACAAACTGGAGTGAATTCAGGAAAGGGCCACTGGGAGGATAAGGGGGCCGGAACAAGTGGTTTATAAAGGAAAGACTCAAACGGTGCTTTCCTTTAGCCTGGAGGAGGCAAGACTAAGGGGGAATTCAGTTCCTGTCTTCAGCTACCAAAAGATGGTTACAGAGGAGACTTTTCAGAGCAGAGTATAATGCAACAGCCATGATTTCATAGGATGTAAGATTCTGGTTTTCAAAAAAAACTAAACCAAACATTTTCACAGCGAGAATAGTCAGGCAGTCGACCAGGTTGTCTCTATAGATTGTCTTGTAACTGTTCTTGGAGATACTCAAAACTTGCCTGGGCAAGGCCTTAAGCAGCCTAACCCATCTTTAAAGTAAGGCCTGCTTTGAGCAGAAGGTTGGACTAAATGCATTTCCAAACTGAATTATTTGCTAATTCATCCTTTTAACTTAGGGCACTTGTGCCAGTGGAGGTTTAGATTGAATATTGGGAAAATTTTTATCATGGAAAGGGTAGTATACCAGTGGAACAGGCTGCCCATGGAAGGGGCATCATCCCTGAAGGTATTTAAAAGACATGTAGGCATGGCACTTAGGGACATAGTGGTGGACTTGGTAGTGCTTGTTTAATGGTTGAGCTCAATGATCTTACATATCTTTCCCAATCTGAATGATGTTATAATATGTGGAACTTGCCGATTAAATATAAACATGTACAGCCATTAGTTTTATGATCAGAATAGCTGAACATACAAACAATAACATAGAAACTATTGAAAGCAGTATAGTATTTCAATTGTAATTAAATGTAAATTCAAAGTTCTATATCAAAACAAATGTCTAAAGGAGCTCTGAGCTCTTTATTCTGTCTTGTCCCGCTCTAAAAGAGATGCCTTAAATTTTATAAGATTAGATTCAAACTTATTAACTTAAAGATGGTATAGTCAGACTCTAATATTGACAATAATATGCTGCAGTTCTTGAAGTTGCCTGGCAAGCATCCTGACCTTCAGCTTTGTGTATGTAATTACTTTTCATCTCTCTGAACGAATAATGTAATAAAAGATTACATTAATGTCCAAATTATTTGAATCTCAAGTGTTGCTACTTGAAAATATATATTTCACATAACATGAAGAGTGCATATTAGAATCTTAAATTAATTGTAAATTTTTCTGTGAAGATTAAGTAAATCACAGTTAATTGAGATCATCAGTAGCTTTCTTTGAAAATTAAACCTAAGCTTCAGCTTTCAGCACCAAGTGTTGTATTACAGGCTGTGCTCAGACTCTGGGAACAAGAGGCTCCATTGACCAAGTCCTTCAGTCCTCTCTGGACTCTTTGCTGTGTCCATACAAAGCACTGATACCTTGTGGGGTTCTAGTGCTTAGTACCATGCTAAGTGGAGGTTAAGCATTTACTGGCCCAAGCAAAAGAATATCCCAGAACCAGTTTTACTGTTAAGTGCTTGTGTGCAATAGTTAAATTTTTAAGCTGTTTTGTGATAACTCACTTGTTGGGTTTTTGCAGAGTCTGTGTCCGTTCCCGTTGTTGGGATGCTTGTATGGTTGTTGATGGAGGAACATCTTTTGAGTTCAATGATGGGGCAATAGCTTCGATATTGATTGACACAGAGGATTCACTGTGCACTGTTCTGCTGGAAGAATGAAGGACCCTGATGTCTTTTGCTGAAACATTTATGGATCCATAGAGGGAAACCATGGGGATATCACAATGCTGCATTATATTGGAAGTTGGCCTTTTTGGATGCAAGAGCATTTGGAAGAAGCTTGAAATGCTTTTCATTCCTTTGGGTTGGGGAATCATTAGCCTGATATTTAAGCTTTTTTTGCATCTAGTGTAAAATATGTCTGAAGTGTTACCTCTAACTTCAGTGAAAATTGACATTTTAACCTGTAAGGCAAACATGAAAGCTTTGTAAACACAGGTAAATGGGTTCAAGTGTTAAGTCAGTAGCATTAAATATTCAGATGTACAGTTTTTTTAGTAACAGTCTGGGACTGATGAAACTAAATACTTCTCACATACCCTTTTGTAGAAAAGTTGACTGTCAAACTAGCAATTTGATGCAAGGATATATAGATTTTGGTAAACAATGATGTTGATGTAAAAGAAATGAAAATACAAATCTTTTGTATGCTTTTCAAAAATTGTACAACTTTGTAGTTTCATACAACTTGTGGAAATTTCTTTTTTGTTCTTCCAGTATTTTTTCTACTTTGTAGACTTACATCAGAAGTATAAGTCTGGTTTAACACATCTTGAATGAGTTAGCTTTTACTTTTTCTGTTTGGCTAGATAGGGACTTGAAACTCAAAGGTTTTCTTGAGCCCTTTATCAAGAATATACAAATTTTAGAAATCATGTTGTAGTAGGATATATTCCTTCACTGAATGGATTAACAGGCAAGCAGATGATCAGAACACTAGTGTATATAAGTGGCTATCATTAAGAAATATATTTGGCCTTATTAAGTTGAATGGTTTGGAATTTTAGGTTTTGAATTTCTTATATTTGAGGAAGAGTGAGATATGCTGGGTACTAGGAGTTGGAGCACAAGCTAATACCTATGTCTTCCAGTTTTCCCAGCATGTTTTTACCTTCAGAAAATTTATATTTCCAGTCCTATGCTGAATTCTAGTGATACGTAAATGGCAACAAATTAATTTCACATGTCTCTGCTTATGTTAGGTAATCAAGTTGATAATAGAAAAAAAAAAGCTCTGATTAAAGAAGAGCCAGTGACCTTTGAAATCTTTTAGAGAAACTGTGAACTGTGACTGCCTTTTGAAATCTGTGCTTATAATTGCAGAGGTGAGGCAGAACTAGAGAAAACAAATATTCCTACAGCAGGAACTCTTCTGCTACATGACTTGAAAATAGTATGTTTTGTCTACTACAGATTGGTTTCCAGGAGTGAGTTTTCTTCAAACGACTTTTGAATGAAGAGACTTCTGTAACAGATGTTCTCAGGTCTAATGGAGATGTTCTCCAGTGTGGCAAATCAATCAGTGTATTTATTGCCACTTGCAAAATGTAAACTGCTCTTTTTTGGTGGAGGAAATGGACAAAGGGTTTTTTCCTTCTAGAGTGACTAGAACTTAAAACATAATTTAGAGGATATTGATTTGACCAGACCATTCAGTTCTAGCAAAATGTGAAATTGATGGAGATGTCTGAATAAGCTATCACTGTGTACATTTCACCTTCTAAGTGTGCTGCAGAGTTATTTACACTGTCTGGTTGTCCTGATTGTAGAGCCAGAGGGGATAAGCAAAGTAGCCAAATAAGCTTTCAAAAGTTGGTAAGTTCAGGAACTATCAGAATAAAGCTCTTACTGACTAAAATAATGTGCAAAGCTTATCTAAAGCTAAAGACACAAAAGACTAATCTTTCTAAAAGTTGTGCACAGACTAGGGTGTTCTAGTTATTCTCAATCTGTCTGTAACCAGTTAGGGGTTGTTACGTGCCTCTGTCATGTACACTAGTCAATATGCTGTTAGGATTCAAAAAATTGCCAAGCCCACCACTGCCATTAACATTGATTTATTACTTCCTAGGACTCTTACCACTCTTAGATCAGATTGAGGTATTGAACATGTGCACAGCAAATCTATGGCAGAAATCCTATCCCCTGCTTATTGAGACATTTGTGTGGTTAGTCTGACCAGTAAGCATACCTCTTAAACATGCCTGTCATTCCTTATTATGAATGTTAAGACTAAAAGGTAATGTTTTCAGGCCCTACAGCCCCAAAGTATGATCTAGATTAGGATTTAGTACATTTTCACAGTCAAATTCCTAATTTAGCAAAATGGAAGCCTGACCTACTCATGAGTGGCCTCTACTGGTTTTGTCTGTATTTAATTGCAGTTCTGTTGAAGCATTTACTGGTGAATGCTTAAAATGGACTAGGATGATTCAGAAATCTAGAATTAATAGTAAGCAGCTACCTTTTTTTTTATTAAAGAACTGTAGGACTCTTTTTAAGGATCCTTTATGATGAAGGATTGCAGTACAGACAACTCACTTGGTAGACAATATTCCAGGACAGGACTGAGTCTTTGTTTAACACTGATTTCATCTGCGTGGACTGGCAGTGATTTTTGCACCCCTTCTACCTGCTGAGTCAAGTCCATGGTATTTTTGTTTAGTGCTAGTCTACACTGTGTTCTGCTAAACTAGACCTGTTATTCTTTGCTTCTTTTTTTTTTCCAAGTGGTGTTTATACACTACATAATAAAAATTAAAAGGTTAATTGATAAATTATGCGGTCCTGTGCCTTATTTTACCCTTCAAAAGTGTTTAATGTGCTCAGTTTCTTCTGACTTACTGTTTCAGGTTGTTTTAATAGTTTGTGATCCTTCATGCATTCACGTGTAATACAGAGACTAATCAATGTAGCAGGTTTTGTTAAGGAGTGCATAGGGCCACTTATTATTTCCCTTCAGAAAGGGTCAGTTGAGCACCTTATCCAGAGGGCTTTCAGTGTATGTCTACTAAAGCTGCCATCATAACCATTAAAGAGACAGGTAACAGTGATGCTGATCCCCTTCCAACACTGAACCTGGTATCTAAAATTACTCCTTTACTCAAAGGCCTACTACTGTTCCAATTCTGCACAGGGTTTTAAAGCATAGTCTAATAAATGCTGAAAATATTTTTGATAGCACCCTGTCCTTTAAACCACCACTGCTTGGGAAAATTTCTTTTTGACCCATCACACAAGGTTGGTTGCAAACCAGGGAAAGCATTCTGTCCTGTCCATTACTCATTTTGTACAATATAGCAATTTCTTAGATCTTTATTAAATGCAAGAGATGTTGCATGGAGTTACCTTGTGCATAAGGAGAAGAATTTACAGTAATGCTGTGCTGGAGAGATTTACTTTTTTTTAAAGTAATTTAAGCTGTAATTCTAAGGCAGCAAACTGAGGCAGTAGAATATTCTGTATCCTCCAACCTCCTATCCCTTCTCCAACTTCCACAAGGTCTGTTGTCCATTAACTCCTTTGTAAGGGATCAAGCCGATTACTAACACCTGTTACTTACACCCTTAAATTTAATAAAAAACAAACCAACTTAGATTAAAAAGATAATGCTTTATTTACTATATTCTAGAAAGTCAAGTTAAATATAAAATTCTAGTTCTCATACAATTTTTCCACAGTAATTAATCTGTTCTGCACTACCAGTATTCATTCCTGAATGCTTTTTCTCAAGACTGCAATGGGAAAAGCTATTATCTATGCAAAGCCCTACAGTAAATATGTTGGCTACTCTTAAAAACATCCATGAATAAATTCAGCTGCTTGCTTATTGCATTCATGGGAAAAACAGCAGCATGTTTATGTCCTACAGAGGGTCCAAATTTTGCCCTATAAATTACCAGCTAAAACACCTGCTGGAACATTCTAGGCTTATGCATGAGGACCCTGATAACAGATGGAAATGAAAGGTTTATTTAAAGTCATTACCTGTCCCTATCCCTTATTTGGTTTTTTTTTCCTTTTTGGACAGTTACTCAGTTTCTCCTATGACTTTAAAAAAAATCAACACTAGACAGTAGTGGTTAGTGATACAAATACAAAAAGTGAAGTGCTACTACAAACAAACTAATATAAAAAAGAAATTTATGTCTCTTGATAGCACCAAAGCATCTCCCCTTTAGCATTCCTACACAGCAGTCCCAGGTTCTGGTTTTTAGTCATATTTAGAACTCTTTGAGCCCTCCTCCTGCAAAACTACTACCAATTTATCAGTTGCAGTTGAAAGATCTTAGAGACAGTTTTATCTATGATCAGGCTCACAGAATCTACATGAAGTTTCTGTAATATGTGATCAGAAAACCTAGGACCACAACATGAAATAATGAATAACCAGCATCTATTTTTACAGATGCTAATTCTGAATGGGCTTTTCAGACTGTATTTGGCTAAAAATGAAGGCTACTAAAGACCAAAGTTTCCTTTGTGGCCTCCTAAATAAAAACTTCACTATAGCTCCTTTATGCTGCTTAACTTGTAAGGTTTTGAGCTGTTTCTTAGCTGCTTCTGTATAGATATCCCCAATTTACTGTTTTCAAGCTTGATTCATTCATCCTACTGCACATTTTCTTCAGTTACGTAATTGATACATTTAATATGTAAGTATTCATTTTGAATTCTGCAAATTCCTTAATAAACCTTACAAAGATATCTGGCACCTCTGCAAGCTGTTCCAGAGCTGCAGACAGTTGCTAGAGGCTGACATTACCTATCAATGTAAGTAATTGATTTGTACTTATCAAATCACTTGACAGTGATTTGTTTCATAATATTTTTTTTCAAAGATCCCCTGTAAAAAAGACTGAAAGAAATACTCTGTAATTGCTCACAGATCATCAAATTTCTAAAGGTTTTAAGTACAAAAAACTGATATAAAATATTATGAAACATTAGGGTGTAAGACCAAGTTAGACAGTAACAGTACTATGATAAAAGGTGCTCAAGCACTTTTTTTCCTAAGGAGCTTCAACGCACAGTGTGTCCATGGCATCTAGTGCATTGTACATGATCACAAGAAACTAGGATTTCTCAGTGACAATCTGCATTTGATGCCCCAAATTTCATGGCTCTTTTTATTGCCAACAGTTGGCCTAGCAATGCTGGTAAAGTGTGAACCATTGATCTTCATGTCAGGCAGTGCTTCCTCGAGGAGCTGCAGGGAGCTATCAGTCACTATTCCAAATACCTGAAGAGTCTTCAGTGTTCGAATTTCACCAAGCTCTCTGGAAAGAGAAAAATACAAAATTAACCATGAAATTGAAAATATTTTTTGGGGTTTTTCAGCCTGTACCCAAGGTTAGATAACTCCATTTCTACTAATTTTTTAGAAGAGGGTAAACTACTTAAGCACATATATAATTGAAACTAGTACTGAGCACTGGCACTTCAGCAAACTGGCTGGATAAACTACTTCTCTGCTAGTCTCTCTCACAGACTGACAACAAACAAATTCTTCCCCTTTCATATCCTTGGACTTAAAAATCTAGAACAAGTGAAGGAAATTGCCCAGATGAAGTTCCAGGATGTGGCTCAGAAGACACAAGCCCCCATACTATCAATCAGTCTCCAGTTTGTAGCAATATTTTGGTGAGTAGCCAGACCCAGCTTCTTGATTGCTTTGCATTTTCCCAGTCACCATCTGAAATGTGTATCTTACAAGCAAGTACTGGACAAAACCTGTGCTGCCACAGCAAAGGTTCTTCAGATCCTCATTTTCAATGGCCCTGTTCCTCTCAACCTTTCTTGTTGGCCACTTCGTGTTGACATCTTTACTGAACGTATTGGGATTGAAAGCTTTTATAGTAATAAAAGGCAGAATGACCTCATGAATGAGTCACTCTAAGCCATGCTTCAGACACAATCAATAACTGATAAAGGTGCACAAAAAAGCAAATATACACAGCTTACTAGTCCAGCCAGTACTGTCAACTCTGCCAGCTTTTCCAAACCTTCCTGCACCCTCAGAAGTCTGGTAGTGACATCAATACTGGTCACTGGCAGGACTGCAACCTCCCATGCCAGCAGTGAGTACCACTGGTATAACGCCACTAACAGAAGACACGTGGCATGCATGGAGCAGCCAGTTCCATGAATACAGACTGACACCACTGAAAGGTTATCCCAGCTTTGGTTCCCGTCTCGATTCTCAAAGGTTACAGGTTCTAGCAGTTGGATTATTTCATCGTAGTTTTATTCCCAATTCCTCATACCACTACATTTTTTTAAACAGTACTTGCAATTCTAAACCTAAAATAAAGCAAATTTAAATTAACTTACCCTCTGCATGAAAAGCAAACCAAAGGCAATTAGAGGTTACTTACACTAAGGCAGCAGGTGATATCTGGTAACATCGGCTAAGGCACAGGTGTTGTAGGAACACAAGCTGTTTAAAATACTGGAAGCATTCAGGCTTTAACATCATGCTGTCACTGTACAGAGAACACATTAAATAAATTTTCAGCAGCTGTAAATTTGCTATTTTGAAAATTCAGGCAGAGGAATTTATTGAGTATCTACTTTTTCTACCATAAAAGTATGTTTTTGCTGAATATGGAGGCAACACATCTCTCGTGTATGCGCTGAGCACATGAAGGGGCAAGTGAAGCAGAAGTTTCTCTTCACATAGATACTCTGCAGCAGAACTTAATGCCATGAATACGCAAAGTCTTCAGAGATTTCAAAATACTGTAACTGACTACCTTTTTTTACAGTTACATGGCCATATAACAAATTAGTATTAGAGCTGACTTAAACCCTCTCTAGGATGCCAGCCTAATGAACTGTAGGCATCGAAATACTTCCTTCCATTTTACCTATCAATTACCATCTCTTGTTAGTTAACAAATCCTGTAAGTATCTGACATTCATGCTGGGGTAACAAAGACATCTTCAGTTACTTACCTGCTCCAGATTAGGCCACACCACATAGCAAATCTTTTGTAGGTTTAGCTTGAGTAGTATTTTCCTGGATGTGCAGTGCTACCTACACAACCTTGCCTCAGTGCTAATCCCCTGAACCACAAGGATTTAAGGGCTGGCTGCACAGGTCTTCTTACCTGAGATCTAAATGGACAAGCAAAGGACATCTCTCCACCAGCGTTTTCACATCTGAAAAGAGGTGACACAGAGTCAGTCCCTCTTTCAGTAACAAGATGGATGTGCTTTACACAGCCGACTCATGTCCACACAGGTTCACTTTCTATCTTTTCTACTGGAACTCTACAACTGAAGCGTAATTTTAAAACTAAAATATACATGCTTAAGACTTACTGCATACAGCCTGCCTACGAAGATACCTTACATGGACTTCTTTTGACCCTTAGCAAAACAGATACATTTAGTTCAGCAAATTATCCCCTAGAAGTCAGCTGCATCAACCATCAACTTAGGAAGACAGTAATTCAAATTATATTTTTGTGAAATCTACTGAGACATAGTAATGGTGAGCTGCCTGAAATACTTACATGTAGTGAAAAAGTAATGAAAATTTTCCATGCATCAAATATCCTTTCAGAGCACCAAATCCTTTAGGCATCTCCATTTTTACCCACAAAAAGTTCCTTCCTTATGACAAAAAGTTATGATTTTTCTGATTTAAACTGTAAATTTTTGACTTATTTTTCATTGTCTGCAAGTAGCACTGAATCACCTGTGGTTCAGATATCACCTAAAAGCCATTGCAAGGTTCTCAATAACATGCAAGAGAATTTTGGTATTTCAGAATTCATGTGCAGAAACTAAACAAAACAATACCTTAATTATGATGATTAATGTACTATTCAAGTCTTATGCCTGATCAATTGCACTGAAACAGAATAAAGTCACTCAGAGAAAGTGTCTGACAAACAGAAGAGGTCAGCACATGGTCTCTAATGGCTCAATTAGAGGGCCCAAGGTTCAAATTCCTGATGTGGAGAAATTATGTAGCCTATTTGTTTATGGGTTTGGGGCTGAGATAAGAAGATTTGCCTATTTCCCCACAAAGGGAATGCATGAAGGGGTCTGTGTGATATTTACACAGAAAGGAGAGGTCACCCCCTGCAATGTCATCCAATGCCCTATTGTCATATTCACACATTGCGAAAATTAAATTCTCTTTACCACAAAAGGACTTTCACCCTTTAGCTATGCTCTTGTTCATTTTGATGCACCCTCCCCCAAATCTTGACTTACCTGCATTTTCTATAACCCTCCAACTTAATAAAACTTTTCTGCTTAGAACTAGTAGCAAGTAAATGGTTAAATGCTGATTACTGAGATTATCTGCCTTCCAAATTAACTGGTATCTGGATGTCAGTCTGAAACTCAAGCACTTACTATGACTGTTCTCTTTTAGAAGATGCCTTCAGCAGACACAACAGCAGAAGCCTTAAGAAAGCCTTCCAGATACTGTTCCTGGAGCTAATTCATAGCACAAAAAGTCCTGCTTCCAGGACTTAATTCATAAGTAAAGGCTGTTCCTTTTAGCAGAAGAAGAAATGTGTTTTCATTTGACTGTTCCTAAATTCAGAAGAAAAATCATCTCACCCTTCATGCCTGAGCCAGAAATATGAGTAAGAGTCTCTGACAGCAAGAACTTCAAACTATACAGAGCACAAAAGTTACTGTTAGGACATGATACTTCTACACAAAGAGTGAATGCCAACCAGAAGAAAATGTAAAGCCTACTGCTTAATAATGGAATAAAGTTTGTTACACTGCTGTTTACCTGCTATTTGTAGATTCTCTCTGTATCCACTTAAATTTAACTGGGTGATCTTTGAAGTAATGTGATTGACTGCTGCTTTGACATGAGCGGCTGTGAACTCACACCAGGACAAGTTCAGCTCCCCCAGCCTACAAAAAAATAAACAGACTTGTTACCAAGAACAGCTGAAACGCAGTTCAAGTTCTGGTATTTTCCATTACAGTTGATACTTTTAAAGCAAATACTTGTAACATGCCTGCTGCCAACTTACTGTATTCATGCCTAGAAATTCTAGTATGACAATAATCAAGCACTAATGAATGGAGCAGGTTAACCAGCCAAATCTGTCTTTGGAGATTTTCAAGATCCAACCAGAGAACATCCTCATCCACCTGGACAGTGCTAATTTTAGACCTTGGTCTAGGAAAGGGGTTAAAGTGACTTCCCAAAGCCACTATCAACTGGAATAGTTTGGTAATATCTTAGGAAGTGAAGGCTCTCTCCAGGAACTGCCACAAGGAGACACTGTCTTTTCATCGGGTTTGTGACCTGAATCTGTTACAACTGAACAGATGGTCACATTGAGAGGAAAAACCACCACCCATTATTAGCATTGGTCAGATGACCAATTAATCCTAATTAGCATGAAATAATTCATAGTTTTATATAAACACTGGTCATGCTGTGAGCTCAACTCTCTTTATGTGCTTGATTACCTATAGCCTGTCACCATGGGGCTGGGACAAAGTATTGTTCTGTGTGCAGGTGTTGCAGCTTGTAACCAAGGGACAAAGACACAGTGAATGCACAACTAGAGCATTTAGCTGGCACTCTCTACATAAAATGAAAAAACAGTTAAATTGCCACTAGCATTCCTAGGATCAGATTTGCCATCTGGTATTCACTGTGCACTGCACAGACTGCCATCCCCTAAAGAGCTCATGATCTCCGTAATCATGATCTCCGTAAGACCAAGCAACAGAAAGATTAAGGCCTTGGCTGCCCACTGACTCACAATTTGATTAAAAAACATGCTTTTGCAGAAGGAATGATTATGTACATTGTCCTGCAGGTCACAGGAAGTCAGCAGAAAACTGGGATATTAATCCCAAATTCACTGGGGCCCAGTTCCGTGACGTTCTGCCAGCAGATGGTTTAATCACTGGAGCTGTCAATCTGAACACAGCCCTTCATGAACTAGAAGGTTACTGAAGGATTATTCTACCATGGAAAGGCACAGTGTTCTTTGCCACTCACGCTGTACTCTGATTGCAAAGGGAACTCTGGAACTCCACTTTCCAGTTCCAAAACACACACTTCGTCTCTGTGAGAATCACATACTATTTTCATAAAGAAAATCAAATTTACATAATATCAAAGGAACATAAATGTGGGTTTACCCACCCACAAAGATGATTCAAAAAACCCATGAAAAACTACCAAAGTACATCTTTGCTATTAAAGAAGAAAATAGCTTGATGGAAAGAAATTACCTGACTGTTTAGCTAGTAATTAATTGTAAGGCATTTAGGAATAAAAGCAGGCACATTAAAAAAAGTATTAGAAACAAGAATAACTGGGATGCCCAAGGAAAAAAAATAAATCCTTTGTTTCAGGAATAGCAAAACCTGGTTTTGTCTTACATAGAACAGCTGCTCAACATCAGCTCCAAGGCTTCTGCAGAAAACCCTGAGCAGCCACAGAGATTTAGTCGTATCAAATTGGGATTTCTAGCAATGCTCCTGTAGAGAGAGAAAAAAAAAAGAAAAATCTGATAAAATTTAAGTGTTGGAACATTGCTTGCTTTACTAGGATGTGACTATTTTTAAGACCTAATTTCCTGGACAGGGAATTGTTCATTAAACATGAAGTACTGTATCTTTAATCAACTGACTAACCTGAGTCACTAAGTGTCTCAACTCTGTACTTGCTGCATCAAGGCACAACATTAAAAGGGAAACCTGTCGATTTACTTGACATTGCTGACAAGTCTGCATATTTATAAACTACATAGTCTGCATATCTACAAACTACTAGTTTACAAGGAAATGGTTTCTTTTCACCTTCTCTTGTTGTATGCCAATAAACATACACCACAGCTTTTCAGAGATGACTACACCTCTACAAAAGACAAAGCAACCATCTCATTTCTGATGTCACCTCTCTGCAAAATGGAGGTTATTTCAGGACAAAATCCATATCCAAATAGCATCCCCTGAATCCAACTGTTTGCAAGACTTTTGACTGCACACGTGCAGTTAGCAAAACCTGGAACACTCAGTATGCACATTTGTTCGGAAGGCAATAAAATCCCACCACTACTGTCTGATTACTACCCAATTTTCCAACAGTTTTAACTGTTACTACTGACAGTATAAAAAGCCAAACTATACTGGTTTATTTGTGTCCTGGTTCCCTCTCCCTAGAGTGATGAAGACATCAGAAAGCAGGACAGCCAGAGTCTCTGCCATCTGACCTATGGTCCCTGGCACCTCCACAATCCCCTGGTGTGACTGAACAGGAGGTTGACTACACACCCATTAGTGTCTTTGCAGTTGAACCAAAAAACACTTCATCTGCTTGACAGAATCTGTAATCTTCCAGGACTTCAGAAGTTCAATTAAAAAGTGAACAACAGTGCAGAAGCACAATGGGCACCTGGTGGGAGAGCTACTGAGAGCCCTGGGAATAGAAAAGAACCTGCACACCAAACACAAAGTTCTCTTGGGAGCACAAAAATGGGAAAATTAAAGTAGCTCTGTGTACAGCTTAGCTGTGGGAATATGGATACATAAACCCTAGAGAGGTGAGCAGCTTCTCCAACCTCCTGCTACTCTGGGGAATTGGGAGGAAAAATAAAAAGGCACCTAAAACTGGCCATTTCAAAATGCTCCCACAATGAACAACTTTCCACTGCATTCTTTCATTAGCCTGCACAAAATGATGGCACCAAACAAAGTATTTACTGAATATTCCCAAACATGTCACTCACTTGATGATGTTGTCAGAAAGCACTAGACCCTCCACACTGAGGTTCTGCAGCTTTTCACAAAGACAAAGAATACTGTGGAGATCTGCAGCAGACACTGTGCAGTTTGACAAATCCAGGTGCTGAATTTTAAGAAGACTAACAAAAAAAAAAAGAGAAAGGTTACTAAAATTGCATTAAAACCTACTCTATAAATTCCCCACATCACAAATATATCCCATACACTAAAAGCATGCACAACTTGCAGAAAATATTTCTACAGATTCCTCATAACACGTGAAAATCTATCCTGCTGGAATTAAATTATTTTTTTGAGTGTACCATAGAAAAATGCTGGAGATTATGGTAATTCTTGGCTACACAAGATACAAACTGCAAGGGCATTATTGTGCTTGATATTTCCAAAAAAAAAAATCACATCAACTTGGTTTTAAATAACTGACACATGCCTAACCACTGATCAGCTCCTACACACTCCAGACACAGCATAAACACTTTGGCTGGTTGCTATTACCTTAAAACCAAAACCTCACAGACTTTGAATATTTGAGACACAGTTTCAGGATCCAGAACATGCAGAAAAAGCCTTACTTGCTTGTTTTAAACAATGGATCCCCAATGCAAGATCTTGGGCAGCGGAACACAGTAACACCTGCAGGTAACAACTGTCCAAGCACTCCTGGCAGCAGATTCCCACCAGTCAAATCAAGAGTCTGCCAGAGAGATTCATCAAACCTGCAGCATAGGATTTTACTTGTTAGTGAGTTCAAATGGGTAACAGGTCAAAGCTGTACAACCACAGAAAGTTTTTGGTGTCAAAAACAGAGAAGGGAAAGCTTTTTAATAGACTGCAATAATGTTAAAACATCTGAGGCATCTTTTGTCTATACATACCCACATATGGCCTAAATTGAATTATATATGTATAAATAAGATGAGAACCAGCCCACTTAATGGTCTGTGGAAACAAAGATTTTCCTTAATAATAAATGATGAGAAATAATACTTACGAAAGTCGATGCCATCTCTTGCAAATCATAGAAACTTTCAGTAAATCCTTTAGGGGCAAATAGGCAAAGATTGCCAAAAGCAATTCATCTGGAAGTGCATCCAATGAAATACCTTTAGGAACAGAGCAAAACACATTCTAGTTAAAGCTTGTTCATTTTTGCCTGCTGGTCAGATGCCTTGCTTGGTTTGACTGTTAAAAGCCTCTCTATGGTTTCTCTGTAGGCTGTACATCAGCTTACATCAGGCATCAACCACACTATTCATTTCCCTTGCAGCTCATCATTGTAGGGAGACATTTTTACCATCTTTGCCTAGGCACTACTGGTAAATGCAAACGTTCTTTAATATTCACTTTGCATACATAGTAAAGCCATGGACACAACTCACATGCACACTTGGGGAACAAGAGCATCTTAGTTACTGCCTTCGTAATCTAATGCTCGTATGATTCTCTGGGGGTTTTTCTCCCCCTCTGCTGAAATGCCCACTCTTCCTATGCATGCAAGGGTCCCAGAAGGCAGCTCAAGGTAAGCTATGCTTCTGTATGATACACACAAAAAATCAGGTACTACAAACTGCTTCCTAAAACATGCATGCTATCATCACTCCAAGATTTATGTGAAACAATCACAGCTTCTCTCAGGGCTCCAGAAGGTGCCGTGATTCACATGGGAGATTTCTGGGTGGTGGAGCTCAGTAACAGCTGCATTTGACCCAGCACTCTTTCTTATATAAAAACAGGATTGTCTGAAGGCATTCCCAGCTTCTGTGTGAGACTATAATGTCTCGAGAGAGCTGCTTATTTATTTTGCATCCCATACTCATCCAGACTAAAACCACATTTTGACACCAGGGAAAGGAACCCAGTATTCTGTAACACCCCTTTCGAGAGTCCAAAAGCCCTGCTCTTTCCCTTTCCAGCCCAGCAGCCTTCCACCATTTGATGTGCTTTCCCTGTAGCTCTCTGGCATGGTCCCTCACATTGGAAGTTTCCAGCAGGAGCTGGGACACAGCCCTGCTGGCACACCTCAGCCTGCACTCCTTACTTACCCTTCTCTTCCTGCCTCCAAACAGATAATTTTTGGATCGACTATGGTTTTGGACTGATTGATTTCAGCTGGCTTTTTCTCTGTGCGCTTTAACCATCTAGTAACTAGAGTGAACGTTGCCAAACTTTGTCACACTTCTGCTTTTATATTAAACCTACTTTTGCTGCTGATTCTTTGAGTGACCTTAAAACACTGATTCACAGCACAGCCCTGCTGGGCCAAAGTGCCACCTATGTCCCACACACAAGAGCAGACAGGCACAGGGACACACAGCACAACCCCCCAGCACACACACACAGGGGTTAGGCAGCAGAGAACCATGCTTTTTATGGGCCACAATTCTGCAGCCAGACACACCACCCCTGTTTAAAGGCATACATAAAAGAGGATTTATCACCCCAAGCCTGAAAGCCACTAGATCTAAAAGTGACATTCTACTGGGTAAGAGCAAAAGAAGTAAACAATAAAGCAGGGTGGACTTGTGATGCCCACTCTCCATCTCTACCGAAGAGTGAGCAGAACCTGGACCAGGGTGACAGTGGTACCTGACTCTGCCTCTCGGAGCAGCCACGGCCGGCGCAAGATAACAAAGTCCTTTTCGTTGTCTTTCACCTTCTGCCGTTTTGGAGGAAGGCAGGGCGACGACACCAGCAGGTCCTGTGGTGTGTTTTCATTGCCCAGTTTGTCTTTCTTAAGGGCCGACACTCCCACGCCCGAGAGAAGCTCCGAGGTCTTGCCGGAGTCCCATTCCAAGCTGGTGGAAACGTTAGTGCTAGAGGACGGGATCTCCTGGAGGTGCTTTCTGCAGACACAGCAAAACCCAGAGGCTCTGAGAGTGCTGCCAGACTGACACCAAACACAGCATGGAGATCCTTGAAGCATTTCAGGCACTCGTACTCCACATCTACACGCAGGGCGACTAAGGGTGGGATCTGCGGGCGCTGGAAGCACAAGCAGCGGCCACAGCGCAGGCGTGTGCTCGGTCTGGCAGCCTTTGGGGAAGATCCCGCCAGGGACTGAGCGCGCCCCGCTCCCGGATGGGGCGGGCGAGGGACCGGGGAGCGGAGCCAATGGAGGCGGCGGGACGCGGCAGCCTCCCAAGACCACCAAACTCGGACACAGCCGCGACAGCACCGGGCAGGACCCTCGCACCGCGGGGCGGCAGCGCGGGCAGCGGGACGGAATGCCCGGGCAGGTGGGGGGAGCTCTCCCCGCGGCTGCCGCCCGCTGCGGCCGGGAGAGGGGCGGCCCGGGGATCCCGCGCACGCCGCACCCCCAAGGGCAGAGCCCCCCGCTCCCCCGGGACCACCCGCGGGGCCGCACTCACACGTGTGATCCCCACACCGCTCCCACGCCCAGGAGCCCCATCC
>VZSE01012610.1:266750-321105 GCA_013398275.1 Promerops cafer | reverse complement strand
GGGGGACGCGGCGCTGAGCGGCGGCTCGGCCGTGGTGAGGCGGCGGCGGGCGGGACGCGGGGCCGGGCGGAGTGGGGCTGCAGTGCCGAGTCACGGCCGGGCCGGTTCTCTTGAGCGGGGACGAGAGCCGGGTGGTGAAGCGGCAGCCCCCGGGCTCGTCCCCTATGACAAGGACGCGGAGGGAAGGATGATCGAGGGGCAGTGCTGGGTGACGGCGGTCGGCGCTTTCATTTCCAGGCTCTTATCCCGAGTATTGCCCTCCCGTCAGGAACCCCGAGCACGTAGCGCAGGGCGGTGCTGGTTCCGTATCCCCGGAGCTCGGTGCTGTGCCGCACAGGCCTGTGCGCACACGGCCGGGCGGGGAGCGCCGGGGAGTGCTGGCACGTTTCACTGTGGGAGATTTTGTCTGGGAACACCTGAAACTGCCCGTGTGTGGCTGGTCCTGACCCTCACCATGGTTGTTCAAATCCTGCCGTCTTCTCGCACTGTGCTTCACAGCCCGCGGGACTTTCACCAATGCAGCTCTTCCTGCGGTTTTTTTTTCCCCAAACTACTTGTTTTGAAATTGGTGGGGATGGAGAACTAATTCTGAACACACCTACAACCCCGCTTTTAGTCAACCACTTGCTTGCAGATGCTGTCCTTTGTTTACTGCATAAGGATGGAGAGACGTGCCTGTAAAATTGAGGGTGGTAATGGAACCCGTGGTGAAGGGTACATAGCTGTAAGTACATACAGAGAATGATGTGACTTAAATTAGCATTCATATAATCTTAAAAAAAATATTTTTAACTGTTTCCGGCTTTAACTTAAGTCACGGAACAGTTGTTCAAAGATTATTTAAGCAGATAATCAGGTGAAAAAGAGGTGGAGTTTTGGTTAGAAAAAAAGCTGAGTTTATTTCACCTCTTCTGCAGCCCCTTTTTTCTTTGTGAATCATGTCACTCTTCTCTGTTAATGTATGGGAAATCGAAATATGGTTTTGCGGAAAATACAAGCGTTTTTTACAGTCTGGAAATTAACAAATAGTCTGTTTGCCTGAATGCAGTGTTGGGGCAGTAGTCATGTGACTGCCTTACTGACACCTGCTTTGTGTGAGTGCATTAGTCTGGTAGCCCAGATAGCGATTTCTGTTCTTTTTTTAGATTCTGCATCTGTACAGTGCTTGTATTTGATCCTATTTCAGTTCCTCCGATAAGTGAGTTATTTTATTTTATGTGTTATTTTCAGCATACTTCCCTAAACTGTTTGAAAGCTTCAGCTTCTGTGGTACTTTATATATTAAAAATCGGACTTGATAATCTTGGAGATTTTTTGCAGGCTTAAAGATTCTGTGATCCTTTAGTAGAGGACAAGGCAGCACCATGCAAAGCAAATGAGCTTGCTGTGGTTTTGTACTGATGGTCCCTGCTTGCATTTGAACACAAAAATCTTAATGTTCCTTGGTTAAGCATTTGTCTTGCATTTAGTGCTACTGTGTGGAACCTAGTCTCTTGCAAAATCAGAGTACTGCTATTTTGAGTGGCGTCAGCACAGCATTTTATTTTTTTTTAATTAGAAGATACAAAACCTGTTTCCCTAATTATCGATCTATTATCAATTAAATGTTTAGTCAATTTTAAGTTTTCTTCATTGCAAAAGAATTGAACTGACAGGTACTAATAAAGTATCAGTCAGTACAGAGACTGACTAGTGTGTCTTAGAAGAACAAAGCCATGCAAACTGCTTTCTTCACTAATCTCAGAGGTTGTTTCTCTCATATAGTGTGATCAGATAATTTCTCTGGTTGGTTTTCTTGGGCAGTTTGTGGCTATTTACTTTCTTTAGATAGCTTTGTCACTGTACAGAGACAAAGCAGCTCTTTGTTGTCTGTTTATAAATACTTACTATTTGCCCCAAGCTGTTAGGGCCAGTGTGTAATAATAAAGTAAACCGAAAAACCCAAACCAACCAAACAAAAAAACTAAACAAAACCCACGATACCACCCCTCCCCTAAACTTGAAACCAACCTAAAAGAAATCCCCACAACACACTATGCAGACTTGGATATAAAAATGGCTGAAGGGACTATTTGTGTTGTTTCTTTGCCTCTTGTTCTTCTCTGTTTATGAGTTCTGAAATGTAAGTTAGCCCAATTTGTTGTTTTAAGATGGAAGTGTCAAGGACTCTTAGTGTGGTGCAGTTCTCAGTACTAAAGGCTGTAGTCTATTACTACATGTCTGCAGAGTGAAGTCTTTCTTTATGATTCTTAACCACATAATTTTGCTGAGCAGGGCAGGCTTCAGAAACCAAACACTGGGGTTTTTTGCCAAGTGAGATGTGCTGGTAGAACCTCAGTAAGAACTAGCAGATTATTCCCTGACAGAAAGGCAGAGGGTCATCACTGAGCTGGCCATTGATGTATTGCTGGAGATGGAAGCTTTTGTACTGGCAGATGAGTTGTGAATTCAGCTTGAGGTGGGAGATTCTGTTGCCCAGATACTTTTTTTGGTATGCTAAGGGTCTCAGTTCTGTCCCTGTTTCTGATAATCCCTTTCATAGTACATCAACTTTTTTGGTGACAGGTTTTCTTCAGACGTAATTATGATCTTTAAAAATAGAAAGTAAGGCTGCTTGGTTTTCAGGTGTTTCAGCTGAAATACCCAAAATGTCTACAAATGCAGCTTTTTCAAATCTGTTTGATCTCTACCTGAGAATGCTTGAAGAACAAGAAAAAAGGTCTTTAGTATTCTAGAAATGTCTGAGGTACCAGACAGGAAAACCAGAAGCATGGTAGTTGTTTTTATTAGTAATGTTTGAAGGACAGGCAGGGCTACAGATTGGCAGATTCCTCTTCTTTTTGAATTCCTGAAAAAAAATTCTGGTGCTAAAACTATTTGTAAGTACATAGAATATAATAGGTGAGTAAAAGACAGCATCAGTTTCTCAAGGACAAATAGTTGAAGTCATGTAATCTATTTCAGTAATGACTGATAGACCCACTTTATACAAGAGGATCAGTTTATAATCTTATATATTGCTTAGTAGGACTTTGATTCTGTTCCTTAGGATGTTTTTGCTTGGGAAAGAAAGCTGGGACGAGCCACCATTGTGGCTAAGTAGGCCATTCCCTTGTCAAATACTTTTAATGGTTTTCAGAGTTTCCCTAATGAAGTAGTATGATGATTAAAACTATAGAAGGCACAAAAACTGAGAGATTTCAGGTCTTTCTGAAAGTGGTAGTGTAAATCAAAATACCTTAAAGATTTAGAAACTTGTGAGGGGGGAATGGGTACAGCTGAGCGGAGTTTTGTGCCTGTGTTCAGCAGGAACAATCTACCACAGAAATACAGGATAGAGAGGTAGTGTTGTGTTTCCTGGAGGGAAAGAATTTGGAGGCCTTAATAAAGCTGAATTTGTGAAGGAAACATCATATTCCTATTTATACTTTTTAGTAAGGCATGTGAAGCAGTGTTTACCCTCTGTTCAGGCCTCCTCAGGCATTTGCTGGGAGACTGGGGGAATCCTTCACAGATGTGCTTTACTCTTTCTAGCCCTTCTTTAAGAATATAATATTGGAGTGTCTTTGTTAAATTTGATGCTGTATTAAAGCTCTAAGAAAGTGTGGGGTTTTTCATTCTCTGCTGTTTCATTTAGTAACTTGAGATTTCTGTACCAGGCACAGTAGTTAGTTCATTTGTAATGTAGATGTCATGAGGGCAGTTACCCTTAGGTTGGCAGCGTAATTTAATACTGTCGATAGTAGGGAGTCTATCATATAAAGGGAATTAAGCCTGAACTGAGCCCTTTTGGATGTATGCAGTGTTAGTAGCTGGGTAAAAATTAAAAACTTAGCTGATTTTGTCTGTGTCTGAAAAGAAGCAGGAAAATCCTAAGCTAACACAAGAGCATGTCCTTGTATTTTATTGGTTAAGTTTCACTTCCCATGCCAGTGTTTCAGCTTTTAAGCTTATTTGTATTAATCTACAGTTGCCTGGTTGTTCAGAAACTGAGTATCCTGATAAATACTTCTCTATTCATGGTAAGGGCTCTTGTTACTTTGTCATTGCTTTAACAGGAGCATCTTCTAAGCCATTGAAGGCTGTACAGTACAAGAGAGCTCTTCTGAAGCAGTTATTTCAGGACAGCATTTTTTTATCGATTCTGAAATTTAAGCCAGCTGATACTAGGTAGCTGTATGCCAATAGTAAGATGGCTGTCTAAATAAAGTGATGAAACAGGATGATAGATAAGAAGCTTGCCTTTCTTTGAGCTAACAACCAGGTTCAGTGGCAAATGCTGCTTTCCACAGGAAGGCATGGCTTTATAGCCTGCAGTAATGTATTTTAAGGCCTGATTCTAATAGCACAGGTCCCAGATGTGTCTGCTCTGTTGGGTTGGATTTAGTTCACCAGAAGAGCTCCTCTCAAGCATCACATTTCTCTCTTTGTGGATTTTCTTCCATTTAATCTTTCTATGTGGAGAGCTGGTTTTAAATGGTTTCTATCTAAAAATTTTAAACTGTTATTTTGAAAATGTGCATACATTAACTCAAAACAACTCTGTTATTAGTCTCAGTCTTTTGAAAAAACAGGCCTTTCTTTTTGTGTTTCGAGATTAAAATAGGAACCAGAGAAGAACATAAAGATGTAGTTTACTGATAACTGCAAAGTCACTTTTGTCTTTGAAAATGAGTTAAGTTGCAGTAGGAATCAATTCCCTCTTTATTTTAGCATATTCAGTATATTTTTATAATGCTTCTGGAAGTACCCTTAGCTGAGTGCAGCATCTTGCACAAAAACTTTACCTTCTGTTTTGGTAGAAGCTTTTTAGGTGTGACTCTAATAAAACTTTGTGACTAGTGAAGTGTATGCTGTATAATTTTTTTGTTTACATAGCATACAGTTTACAGGCTGTAATGGGCACAAAAAGCTACATGCCAAATAGCAGTGCCTTAATTAAGCTGATATGTAATTGTTTTGTTATTTTTGCTTCTGTGGAATTTGCTGCTATACTGTTAATACAAAAGACTTCTCTGAGGAAACAAGAATGGGTACAGTCAAGGAGTTGCTTTGAGTAAGTGGTTGAGAAATGGGTGAGATATCCTGAGTTTTTAATGTACAAATGATCTAGCTAAAGTAGAGTACAGACAGATAGTAAGGGGATGGTTTGTCCTAACAGAACTGTTGATAGTTTGATAAACATGTTTGATGAAAGACAGAAAAGAAAACGTGTGTGAATCTTTGACTAGAAACAGGAAAGTAACTCAAGTTATTTTCAGAATATGGAATGCTCTATGTGTCACATCCAATATGGAGTAAACAGACTGCTCTTACTGTTGGAAATTCAAATGTGAAAGTAGAAAATGGGGAGAAACAAATTTCACTGGGGGAAAAAAAGAGTCACAGAATAATTGTTCCTCTGTGTCCTCAAGGTGGTAATGGCATTACAAACTTTGGAGTTTTTTTAGTGTAAATAAGAGAGTTTTCACTGTGTAGTGCCCTCAAGCATAATAGATCTGCTTAAGCAGTTTACTGAGAAATTAGTAAAAGAAACGGTTAACTTTACCAAGTTCTAAAGAGATTTCAAAGTAAATAGAGGGGAATTTCAGTAATAGCATTTCTTTCAAATCTCCAGAAAAGTGAAAGTACTGTAAGTCTTAGCAGCAAAGCCACAGCAAAAACTATTTCACTTAAATCAAACCAGCTAGACATTAATCTTGATGGAGAGACAAGTCAGACTGGCTATAGTAATAAAGTTTTTTTTTTTTTTAATAATGCATAAAATGACTGTGGTGAAATGATGCTTATTAGAAAGGTCTGAAGTTTAAATAAAAATGCAAGTTAGTGAAATTTTTTGTAATGGATTTGTGCAGCTCACTGTCCCTTTTCATAATAGCTTGTCTGTGTGAATCTCTATGAACTTTCTTATAGCAGTCCTGACTGTAACAGAGTAACTAAACACAGAAGGAGGAGCAAAGCAAAAATACATCACAGCAAACTATACCAAGCGAATTGAGACTCCTGTTTCTCTGCATAGCACAGGAGGGGTAGCAAGGTGAATTGAAATTCTTGAAATTTCAAACCTAAAATAGGTGCATTACAAGTAGGCTAACACATTCTTTGCTGTGTTTTTGTGCTTTATTAACTCTTACATACAGACTTTAAATATGTGTTTGAGGTGCACTCCATTAAAAAAGTTGTCCATTAGCTATCTAGAAACATTTAATTTAAACATTTAACCCTTTGTAAAAATGAGTTGATTGCCTTTAAAAGGAGAAAAAAAGAGCAGAATAGATTTTCATCTTGAAATTTGTACTGGACGTAAAGTTGGGCTAGTAGACTATTTAAAGACAGAGATTTGCCTCCTGTATCTATTGTATATCAAGATGATGAAAAAGAGTTTTCCTAATGTTGCTGTAAATGACAGCATTGGAATGACATATTTTGATTTCTTCAGAGGACTTCGGGGCACCTTACTGAAAATCTTTGGTTTTGTCTTATAAGAATCGTGGTCATGAAAAGTTTGTTAGTATGTTTTAAAGTGTCCATTGAACAAATGTTCTGTGTAAATACCTTCCAGAGGTTTTGATGTAATTAAATGTCTTTTTGTCTTGCAGTTCTGATCTGCTTTCCCAAGTGAGGGTGGTGTGACTGGGGCCAACATTTAACAATGAGTGGTGCAGCGCTGGGCCTCGAGATAGTGTTTGTCTTTTTCCTGGCCTTATTCCTACTCCACCGGTATGGAGACTTCAAGAAACAGCATAGGCTGGTGATCATAGCAACATTATTGGCTTGGTATCTCTGCTTCCTGATTGTATTCATACTGCCTCTGGATGTCAGTACGGTAAGAAACGTGCAGGACTTCCTGCTTAATTGCATCAAATGTTTATGGTATTTCTCTAAACTAATGATTGCAAAAGACCATCTCTTAGAAACACCAAAGAAATCTTCCATGTAGTATCTTAATAAATTAAACATGACAACGTCTTGTGTTCATAATTAATTTTACTTGTTATTGGTCTCGTCAGATAATAAATCTATTTCAAATATTTTAAAATTTCATTATTTGTTTATAACAATTTTTTTAATCTTTTTAGGCAGCACAAGGACACTTTCATCGTTTTGCTTACTTGACTGCTTGATTGCATGTTGATTTGAATGTTTTTTGCTATAATTAATTCCAAATATAAACCTGGAGTACAGGAAATATCTTTAAAATACTACTTTTAAATAAGTATTATACTCTTTGGTCACTGATATAAAATAAATTGTCTTTTAGACTATTTATAATCGATGCAAACTTGCAGTTAATTCCAGTCCTGCAGAAAGTAATGGCTCTTACGTTACTCTTGCTCCAAGGTATGAACTACATGTTTTTTTCTTTATATTGTATTTTATGATTTTCTTTTTTTTAATTGATAGCATATTGTGTTTTTAACACTGATAAATAAGTGTTATCTGTGTGATGCAAAATCTGAAGTTTGTAAATGCACAGGACAGTGAGGGAAAAGGTGATGAAAGGTGGATCAGTTCTAGCTGATTACCCAGCTATTCTTTTTTTGTGTCACTAAATTTCCTTTTTTTTTTTTTTTTGTTAAAGCAATAGGGCTAAGCTTTTTGAGGAATCCTGGTTATGAAGAGAGGCTTTCATGCATGCTTATTGTTTACAATCTTAAAGACTTTAAACCTGAAAATCTAATTTTATACCTTTAATTTGTACCATATGAATGAAGTCAGCTGCTTGTCTTACATGTCAGGGGCGTATCTAATTGCTTCTGATAATTATATATATATATGGTAATTGCAGTTACCTGAAATGTACTGTATTCCACCAAAGTAATGGTAGCCTGCAAGTTGTGTCCTGGCAGGAAGAAAGTAATCCCTAAACATGGAGAAGGAGATTAACATGGACTCTTTCTGTGGCTGCTAATCTGTTAGCCAACACTGGCTGTTTCCCCGTGTTATTGATGTGTGCAGTGTAGTTACCTGTAAGATGATCAGAGCCTTTAAGATGTCAGCTGATATGTCAGCGCAAAGACTTGCCAGTCTTGCTGCCTCAAAGTGGGGTCTGGAAGAATGGTGAAATGACAGTCACGCAATATTGCACCCTATACTTAAGACCACCCAGTGGATGTTAATTAAACCTTTTTAATTGTATACACAATTTGAAAACTATTCAGTAACCTTTCGATTTACCTATAGCTTCAGACAGACTTTTTTGGTTAGAATCACAGAATGGTTTGAGTTGGAAGGGACCTTAAAGGTCATCCAGTTCCAATCCTCTTCCAGGGGCAGGAACACGTTCCACTAGGCCAGGTTGCTCAACCCCATCCAACCTGGCCTTGAACACTGCCAGGGATGGGCATTTGCAGCTTCTCTGGGTAACCTGTGCCAGTGCCTCACCACTATCACAGTAGAGAATTTCTTCCTAATCTCTAATATAAACCTGCCATCTGTCGGTTGAAAACCATTGCCCCTTGTCTTGTCTCTTTGCCCATATAAAAAGTCCATTTCCTTCCTTTTTATAAACCCCCTTTAACTACTGGAAGGTGCTGTAAGGTCTCCTGGCACCTTCTCTTTTCCAGGCTGAACAATCCCTGCTCTCTCAGCCTCTCATAAAGGTTTCAGCACCTCTCATAGCAGAGGTGCTGAAACCTTTAGTCATACTACCTGCCATTGTATCTTAAGTTGATAGTTTTGGAAATATTTAGGCTGTGAACATAAAAACTTACAACTCAGGTTTAACTAGTTTGACCCTGGTAAGCACCAATTATTTCTCATTAGGTAATCTAACCTAAGTTGACTTTACTGCCCCTTGACTCATCCTTGCTTCATTACCCAGACAGGTGTGTGGAAAAAAAACAAACTGCCTTAGTTTGGATGGGTATCTTTTCCTTTGTTTTTTTCTTTTCTTTTCTTTTTCCTAGAAGGGCTCATATGACTTTTCTGTCTCCTGTAGTGAACACTACCTGTCAGAAGAGTATTGGCTTACTGAATCAGAATTTATATGAGACTGACTTAATCCAGCTGGGTGGCAGAAGAAACAACTAATACATTCTTTGTGTGACTAAGTGCTCTAGATGATGATGTGCCTAGATATTTCTTAAGAACCTGCTGCACTAATTAAAGTTTAATGCTTCTCTGTCTAAACAAGTGTTCTTTCTGTGCATGAAATAATTATTCCTGAAAACCAAAAGCTGTAACCTTTAAATGCTTTATTGAATAGTCCTCTTCAGTCTTGGAGCTTCTGGTTTTTTTTCTCTAAGAAAGATGTCCTATTCAAATACATTATTTGTGTTGAGGAAAATGACAAATATTTCTAAGTGATTATTCAGTTTATTTATTTGGGAGATGGTTGATTGTTGACTATGTACTCAAATAGTATTGTACTACTTCTATCTTCTTTTCGAAGACCTGTCTAGATAGGAATTTATAGAAGTTGCTTTTTTATACTCCCAGCTCTACAACTAACAAGTCTTCTTTACATTGTAACAGCAAACAAAAATGTTTCAAACCCTGGAGTTATATTCCTGATGGAATTATGCCAATTTTCTGGCGTGTTGTATATTGGACATCTCAGTTTTTAACATGGTAAGTAAGGCAAAAGAATATGGCAAAGACTATGATACAGTTTTTAAGTGGACCATCTTAACAGTCTTTAAAACATTCTTTAAAAAGGTGCATCAGTATAGCAAAGAGCTTTTAAATTGCATCTTACTTGCTACTAGTGAAATTTCTGTAATTATTAGTACATGCACTAATTTAGTCATATTATTTTTTTTCTTGCTTCTGTGGAAGCAAGTTTCGGGTGGCAGCCATTTGCCCTTGGTTCACTTTTGTAGTTGAAACTAAGCAATTTACCCATGTAGGTGTTTATAGATAGATTGTCTGAAAAAAATGGGTTTTAGGCAACCAGATACCAAAATAATTCCATGAATAATTTGGGTGATTTTTGAGTAATATTGTAAATTAGTTGGTTTTGTCAGATACATTGCATAAAGCTTTAGATATAGCAACAGAAAAAATATTTGTCTATGGGTTTTGGGTTGTCTGTGCTTTGTGTGGTTTCTGATCAACCTGTCATCAAATAATTATTTTTGTAGTTACTCAAGGATATCAGGGTTGGTAGTTCATTCTTATTTATCACAGATTCTTCATAGCAAAGCTAACTGTATTGTTTTTATCTGCAGCTTGTGTAAGGTTTGCCATCAGACAGGTACATCTAGAATAAAAACATCTAAGTAGCTAATTTCTTAGAAGCTTGGGAAGCTTAACACCCCTGCCTCAGTAACCTGACACTGCTAAAGTACTTTTTTTGGGGGCGGGGGGGTTGGTGGTTTGGGTGTTTGGGAGATTTTTTTGGTGGGGGTTGGTGGGTTTTCTGTTTTCCTTTTTTTTTATTAACTGATGTGGTTTTGTTTTGTTTCCTTTTCTCCTAGGATTCTGCTACCTTTCATGCAGTCATATGCTAGATCAGGAGGGTTCTCCATCACTGGAAAGATTAAAACTGCTTTGATTGAGAATGCCATCTATTATGGCACTTACTTGCTGATTTTTGGAGCATTTCTAATATATGTGGCTGTAAACCCAAACTTCAATTTACAATGGTAAGAATAATGTTGTAAACACTACCATAAGTTTTTACAGAATTGTCATGGATAATTTCTTCCGTGGATGAAATGGCTCTTTCTGAAAAAAATAGTTTTAGTTATAATATTTTGCTAGGCATTTAGAAAGTTATGTTAACCTTTTATATGAAAGAGGGTTTTTTGAATATTTCTAGAAATTTGGGTTTTGGTTTTCTGCTTTTGCAATATACAGCAGAGGAGTCCTCTTGTATTTACAATGGTGCCTTTTTCTCCATACAAACACATTTGCAAAATCAGTGCAGAAACTTCCGGTGTTTTCAGAACAATGTATTTCAAAAAATCAGTATTTCCTGTGTACTGCATCCAAATGCTGTAGACTTTAAATGTGAAAAGGAAAGTTAAAATAATTGACATCTATAAATTGCTTATAGTCTTCTATACCAGGTGGAATAGAAATCTGAGTACAAATTTCTGAACACAATATTCTGAATACAAATCCTGGGTTCTGAGGCTGTTTCTTACGGTGACTGCCATTATGCTATTTTGACCTCACTGTCAGTAAGTTTGATAAATTCATGTTGTTTCCGAAGGGAACATACTCCTTTAGGAGAACAGTTTCTTTGAGAGCAAACAAATTCTTATCTCCCCTCCATAGTGGGTAAAACATAAGAGATACAGGAAAATTGTGGCAGCTTTAAATACGGCTAAGCAGCAGACTGGCTCCAGGCAAAAATTTAGGTGATACCAGAGTCTGTTCCTGTAAACTTGAAAGCCGTACTAGTATATGTTGATACTTCAAGGCTGGTTTCTTGCAGGCAGGATGGGAGGATGTTGTTTGTTTGTGGTTTTTATACATTTTGTTTCCTTAGGAACCAGCTTCAGACTATTGGAATAGCTGCTGCAAACACATGGGGTCTGTTCCTTCTCGTGTTGCTTTTGGGTTATGGTTTGGTGGAAATCCCTCGTTCTCACTGGAATGGGGCCAAGAGGGGTTATCTACTCATGAAGACCTACTTCAAAGCTGCCAAACTGATGACTGAAAAAGCAGATGCAGAGGAGAATTTGGAGGATATTATGGAGGTAAGCGTATGATGGACATTGATGTTGGACACTTGTAGCATGAGCTTACTTTAAAATACCTGTAAACTAAGAAAATCATCATAGTGTGCCACTTGATAATGCTCAATCCTCTGAAAAAGTCAAAACAGAAATAGTCCTTGCAACTTGATAACCATTATTTGTGGAGTCTATTCTTTTAATGACCCTTTTGGAGTAGTACTGGTCACTAACAAATAACATTTCAGAGTGAGCTTGAACGGTCAGTGTATACATGTTTCACTAGTGTTCTTTTATGCTCTGCTCACAGTGTATTTCTGGAATCTTGAGAAGAGTTTCCAAATTGTGGGGCCACACCTACATGCTTTCTGAGAAGAGAAAATATAGATAATTGTTTCTTTCAAAGTTTCGTTTGGGACTCTATTGTTAAATGTTAGTGAGCAATAGGCTCGAATGTAGTTCAAGAACAGAAGAGAAATCTAACCCTTTGAATAGCTATTCCTGGTTCTTCTGCTGGGATACTATGGATTGGAATAATGTGTGTGAGCTGTTGTAGGGTAGGGTGGAAATTTGTGTTATGTGTCAGTACAAGTCAGTAATAGAATCTTCATTCAACTCTAACAGCATTTTGAAGAAACTGCTAAAACAGTTAAAAACATCTAAGTGGGACATAGCTACAAAACTTACTATAAAATGAGCAAAGATGACCTTTTTTACCAGGACAGCACTTAGAACAGATAGAATATTTCCACTGGAAGGGACCAACAGTGGTCATCTGATGTAGCTGTCGACCACTTCAGAGCTGACCAAAAGCTGAAGCAAATTACTAAGAGCATTGCTCTGATGCCTGGAGAGGGAGATGCTGATCTCTTTTCCCTGGTAGCCAGTGACAGGATGCATGGGGGTGGTTTAGACCTGCATCCGGAGAGGTCCAGCCTGGACATTAGGAAGCAGTTCCTTACCATGAGGGTGGTGGATGGTCTCACATTGGAACAGGCTTCTTAAAGTGGTGGTCAGTACCATAAGTCAGTCAGTGGGACTTACTCTTTATCTCCTTTTTATCTGTAACTTAAACAAGAAAGTCTTTCCCATTTCAGCTTTCATGCATAGAAACCAATCCTCCATGCATTTGTATAGTTGCGTTGTATACTGCTGTTCTTTTTTGAAAAAATTCAGAAGTGTTCTTTACAAATACTTCACTTNTGGGGTACTACCTGTCGGCCGTACGGTCACAAGGATTTTGTGGCCTGGGAATAACAACAAAACTTGTTGGTGTGCTACTCTAATTGACCAGTAAAAATTTGTAGTTAATGAAAAATTTATTTAATTGATGTTTTTAATTTAGCATAGTTAAACTACTCTTATTTTTTCTCTCAACAGGAAGTCCGTAAAGTAAGTGAGAGTATCAAATATAACCACCCCTTGAGGAAATGTGTTGATACAATACTGAAAAAGGTAACCAACTGCTCATCTTCAACCATAATTAATCAGTTGGAAGGAGGTGCTTCCTGCACATACAGAATACTTGTACATTACTTTCTTTTGCTCTTAATACAAAATCTCTAGTTGGCATCTTCTGAGTTTCTATTGAGACTGAGTTGAAATTCTTTGTGAAATACCAACTTCACTCACCTTTTATGAGATATTTAGTAAAGCTAAGGCTTTTAGGAAGCTGTATTTTTCTTGTGCTTTGATGGTTGGCTGTTGGGAGGGCTGCTACTCTAATTGACCAGTAAAAATTTGTAGTTAATGAAAAATTTATTTAATTGATGTTTTTAATTTAGCATAGTTAAACTACTCTTATTTTTTCTCTCAACAGGAAGTCCGTAAAGTAAGTGAGAGTATCAAATATAACCACCCCTTGAGGAAATGTGTTGATACAATACTGAAAAAGGTAACCAACTGCTCATCTTCAACCATAATTAATCAGTTGGAAGGAGGTGCTTCCTGCACATACAGAATACTTGTACATTACTTTCTTTTGCTCTTAATACAAAATCTCTAGTTGGCATCTTCTGAGTTTCTATTGAGACTGAGTTGAAATTCTTTGTGAAATACTTTCTTATGGCATACGTCATGATCAGATGTATTTTGACACAGTGCTGTAGAAAGAGAAAAATATATGCTTAGAGTGAGCTTTTCAGTTGCATGATATGCCTCAAACTTTTACAAATAATTAGCAAAAGCTGCTTGCTACTCTTTTGTCTCTCAGTTAATTTTCCCTTTTCCTCCCAGTGCCCCACTGAGTACCAGGAAAGAATGGGTAGGAACATGGATGATTATGAAGATTTTGATGAAAGACAGAACAGTTATCCCAGTGAAAAAAGTTTGGCCAAACTTCACAAGCAGGTATATTAATAGATGGGAGAATGCCTCACTTATGCTAATGTAGTGGGAGTAAATGCTGGTCAAAGATTTTGAATGCACTTCATCTGGACTGTTGAGTATCATTGGGTTTAAGCTACTTAACAGAAACTTTTCTTTGTGAAAGCACAGACATTTAATATCCCAAGTGATCAAAGTTCTGGATGTGTAAAAGGTGTTCTTCTTGTGTTATATCTTGATACTGTTATAGCTGTCTGAATAAGCCTTGTAATGGTTGATTGACAGTGCATTCTGAAAAAGCATTTATAGTAAAAGCTTGATATTTACTGAGATCCAAAAATAAAGTGGTAGGCTTGGAAAAGTAGGATTTAACTGCTACAGATGGTTTGTGATGAAAGAGCTGCAAAACTCAGTAATCATGTATGTAGTACTTACATGATTTATGTATTTTAGAGACTTAACTACCTGCTTTTTTGAAGATAGAGTCTTTGCAGTTCTGCAATGCACACATTTTCAAGGGATTTTGCAAGGATTTTCTGCCATTTTTTGAAACAAGTACATTGTAACGCTAATTTCTTGCGATTTATTATAGGTAATCTATTCAGTGCAGAGACATCGTCGTACACAGGTCCAGTGGCAAATTCTTTTAGAACAAGCATTTTACCTGGAAGATGTGGCAAAAAATGAAAGCAGTGCAACTCGACAGTTTGTTCATACCTTTCATTCCCAGGAACCAGAAAATAAAATTATTCAGTATTTCTACACACCAACGGTTGGTAAGTGCTGTCATGCAGATTTTAGGTATGTTAAGGCATAACTGGTACTGTTCTGTAGCAAGAACCAATTGTTTTATATAAAACGTTAAGCTGCAGCAGAGGGAAGCAAGTCTGCAATATGAATGCATTTATGTAATGGAAAAGCTATCAGATACTAATTTATGCTCTTGGCCATAAGCCACAATTTTATTTACAAATTTGTTAGTAGTTATGTGTTGCAATAAAGCAACAGCAAACTTTGAAGCCTTTTGTGAGGCTGTTGAGCCTTTGAGCCTGTTTGTGGTTGTGTAATTTTCATTAACCTGTTCCGGTTATGTGTGTGTGTTTGTTTTTAACAGAGTGGTACTGGGAATGCCTTCTCCGACCATGGTTTTACAGAGTGCTTGCCGTTGTGCTGGCCACATTCTCTGTAATTGTTGTGTGGTCAGAGTGCACATTTTTCAGCACAAAACCAGTTCTGTCGCTATTTGCGGTTTTCATACAGCTGGCAGAAAAGACATATAATTATATATACATAGAGGTAAGTTGGAGATAATCACTTGTATTAAAGTGATAATCACTTGTATAAAGTTGGAGATAATCACTTGTATAAAAAAGTATTTTCAGATCAATGGTTATGATAACAGCAGTAGATGAAATAAATTTAAAAATAAACCTCCAAATAATCTGTCAGCTTTCAGAAAGTCTCCAAATATATGCTACCGAGCTTTGTTTACGTGGAGGAAGTTTGCCTTTTGCCAGTTGTTAAAACTCTCAAGTACCAGGTGAAGGCATGACCCAGCTGGCCTGTATATCATGTATAGAGTAATTTCTGAAACACTAGCTTGGAGCATAGGTGTTAATTAGACTTTCTGTCTAATCAGCCATGTGTGTGACCTCAGTTTCCTAAACAGGAATTCACGGATGACAAGGAATCCAGTCAAAGGTGTGGCTAGCATATGTGTGCACAAATTTCTCAGTAAAGATACCGAGCTGAAAAATTCCAGTATACTTAGGAAAGGTTGATTTGAAAACCTTGGTTTATGGGTTTATGCCTTTTTTTGTGGGAAGAAAAGCCAGATCAGTCATGGTAATCATTGAGGCAATTACAGCAATTTTATTTACATTAACAGGAAGTAGTAGAATGTTTCTAGGGTCAACTGTGTTAGCTTATGTGTAGAATGTTATCATTTGCAGTTTCAATTGTTCTGAAAAACTCCCAAAACTCTTCTCAGAGCTGGTGGTGTTCTCTCATCTCAAAATGAAAAATTAAGGCTGGAGATGGTCTCTGCATGTCATAGGCGATCTGCTGAACACATTAAAACCTTTAATAGAGTTCTACATTTAAACAACGACACTTTTTTTTTCCCCTAGATGGCCTGTTTTCTTACCATCTTTTTCCTAAGTATCTGTGTTTACTCTACTGTCTTCAGGATCCGTGTATTTAACTATTATTACTTAGCTTCACATCATCAGACAGATGCATACAGTCTCCTTTTCAGTGGCATGTGAGTATTTGGTATATGTTTTGCAGGTGTTCTATCAAATACTGAACTGAAAATGTCCATGCAACTTCCATTTACATCCTTTAATTTGTAATTTATGGGTATAATTCCTATTGAGCTCTACATCATTATTCTATGATAAATCCAGTTACGATTTTGTAGGTAATGTAAGAAACTCTTTTTAAATGCTGTTACCTCTTGCATTTGTGCAGGTTATTTTGCCGTCTGACGCCACCATTGTGCTTGAACTTTCTGGGCTTGACCCATATGGATGCAACAATCTCTCACAAAAACACTCAGCCAACTGCTTATACATCTGTAAGTAAGAAAATATGGGTTTGAGCTTTCAAAATGGTTTGGAGAACAGGCAGAGTATTTTCAAATGCATCTTATAGTAAGATTCAGGTATTCAAACCTTTTCAGTCTTTTCAACAGGGTAAAAAATACTTGGTTATAGGCAAGGAGTTTGGTAATGATTTCTAGAAGTCATCAATAGCTTTTTTTTTTCTCCCTCTTTATCTTAAGAAAGTAAAGTATTATATTTTAGAGTTCAGGGTGTTCTTCATTTCCTAATATCAATTCCTGTTAGTTTTATCTTTCTGTGGCTTTAGCACGTAGGACATCCCTATACATCAGGAGCAATCCTAACTTCCTACTGAAAACCAGTGAGTTTGGTTTTATTGAAGAACTGGTTTCTGTGGCAAGTTACATTTCATGTCTTTGTTGTTAGTAGCTAGATTCTTTGTGTTGTCTAGAGACTCTTTTCACAGCAGATGAAAAAAATCCACCAGATTTGCCCTTGTTCTGGAGTAGGTGAGATGACAAAATCTAGCATTTTAGAAACCTCAAAGTGCTGGAGGTGACCTTTACATCTGCTTATTCTCAAGCAGATCTGTGATAATACTGCCTTTTTTTCAGTTACTGTAAAGGATTGTGTATTGATGATATATATGATATATATGTGAGAAGGCACAATCTTCATGGGTTTATGTAGAATATAGCTAATTAGAGCTTGTTCTTGTGGACTTTTTTTCCTAGATAATGGGATCCATGAGAGTGCTGTCCTTCATTGCAGATGGATTCTATATATATTACCCAATGCTTGTTGTCATTCTCTGTATTGCTACATACTTCAGGTAAGTGATTTGCAAGATAGATCCTCCATGCTTCTTTACATTAATAAAACTAGTTTCATCTAATTCAGGAAGAGATTCAGTACTTATTTTCCAGCGGTTGTGTCATTCTAATAAAAATGCACAACCTAAATCCATAGATTGCTATTTATATAGGTGAAATGTGTACATTTTAAAAATACAGATTTTATTAACTCAAAATTGAGTTAATTTAAACTTCATTCCTAGATTTTAAGGGGTGATCTGTTTTAACTTTGGAGCCTGGGGACATTTAGATTCTGCTTTTGACATTAAAATTATCATGAGAAAGCTGTTTTCAGCAAAGTTTTCTAATAAATTAAGAAGCGCTAGCAGCAATTTTAGGTATTGAACTTTCTAACAGACTCATATCAAGTTTCTGATGTGTTACTAAATTTCTGGTAATGCATACTGGTTTAAGTAATTTGATCTTGTTTCCCTAAGGCACAGTTTGTTGGAGGCTGGAAGGGTAATTGCAGAAAACACCGTTACATTCTTGCTTTATAATTTCAAAATGTCTGCTTTTGAATACTGTTAGGGATGAGATGCTTTTAGTCTGATCTTGCTGAAATACATTTATGTTAATATCTTAAATTTTGCATTACCATTCAGTCAGCAGCAATCTCTGTGTTTTTAGTCAAGTACAATGTAGTGAAATGCCTTGATGTCCATTATTATTGTATGTGTATCTATAGATAGTAAGAAAGCAAGTATCTAGTTGTGAGTTTTCCCTGCTTACCTTTAGGTTAAGTGACAAAAATGGTGGTGGAGCTAAAAAAACAAACAAAACAAAACAAACAAACAACAAACAGAAAAGCCAATGACAAGAAGAGAGAAGTTTGTGTGACCTCTTGTCCATGATGATCATCCTGGGCCTTGAATGCCAAAGTGAAAAGGAAGAATAGAAATTAAAGGAGAGAGGGCTGCTTTAATGACCTCTGCTAATTAAGATACATGCAGAAACAAAGGTTGAATTAAAATCTCTTGAGGAAAGCTGAGTCACCTGTGTTTAATCCAGCAGTCTTAAAGTTAAGGTAGTATAAGAAAAAAATATATCAACACTCCAGTTTGGAGGAAGGAAAACAGTACAAAAACAGCAGTTGTGTTTTCTGGTGTAAAGTTGAAAAGATGAAAGTGGTTTCATGCTATGTAGTTCCAGGACTGGCTTAAAAAAGGTGGAGCAAGCTTGCTGTCTGACTGCTGCCAGTGGCTATCCGAAAGGCCAGCCAGCATCCCTACAGCTTAAAAGTATGCGGTACACATTCTCCTGAGTGAAACCCTGAGGTGAAAGTGGATTTCCTATGTTTTTACTGTTTCAAAACCACAGAAATTAGAATAAGCAGGGTTTTTATAGTAATTATCTTCTGGCAAAGAAGAGTTCATGACATATTATAGGTACAAATTCTGTTATGTCTGAGCATGTTTAAAGTACGCGTCTAATGTTAAATGCATTTAAACCAAGTGTCATTTGCACTACTCTCAGACTATATGCATTTTGATCTCTGTTTGAATAGGGTTATTCTATCACTTCCAATTGTATTAAGGAATGTGTTACTGTTCTGGGTCACCTAGGGCACCCTACTGTTCTGGGTCACCAGTTATTGTTCTGAGTTCTGAATTTTGTTTTCTCAGCTGGTATAATAGTCCATCTTTTCTTCTGTGTTTTTCCTTTTTACTTGGATTGTTCACACAGTTCTAAATAGTTTGTTTTACATTTTGTTCTGTAATGTATCTAAACTACTAATTGTAAATTAACAAAGGAAATTGCTTCTTCTTTTACCAGTTTAGGAACTCGTTGTTTGAATCTTTTGGGATTCCAGCAGTTCATGGGTGATAGTGAAATGACGTCTGATTTGATTGATGAAGGAAAAGAGCTAATCAGAAGAGGTAAATTAGGTCCTCTGTCATAGTCTCCCTATAAAATCATGCTACCATAGAATCATCAAAGCTGGAAAAGACCTCTGAGATAGAGTCCAACCCTTAATCCAGCACTGACAAGTTCACCAATGAACCATGTCCTCAAATGCCACACCTGCACATCTTTTAAATATCTCCAGGGATGGTGACTCCAAACTTCCCTGAGCAGCCTATTCCAATGTCTGACAACCCTTTCAGTGAAGAATTTTTTCCTAATATCCAAACTTCCCTAGCACAGCTTCAGGCCATTTCCTCTTGTCTTGCTTTTGTTACTTGGAAAGGGAGACCAACCCCTACCCCACTACACCATCCTTTTAGGGAGCTGTGGAGTGATGAGTTCTCCCCTGAACCTTCTCTCCTCCAGGCTAAATACTCCCACCTCCTTTAGCTGTTCCTCATCAGACTCATGCTCCAGGCCCTTCCCCAGCTCGGTTGCCCTTCTCTGGACTCATTCCAGCACCTCAATGTCTTTCCTGAATTGAGGGGCTCAGAACTGGACACAGGATTTGAGATGTGGCCTCACCCGTACCCAGTACAGAGGGACAATCACTGCCCTGGTCCTGCTGGCCACACTATTGCTGATCCAGGTCAGGTGCCATTGGCTTTCTTGACCACTTGGGCATACCCTGGCTCATGCTCAGCCACTGTCAGCCAGCATTTCCAAGTCCTTTTCCAACTGCTTTCCAGGCTGCTTTTGAACTGCTCTGCCTCAAGCCTTTAGCCTTGTGTGGGGTTGTTGTGACCCCATGAAAATTTAAAGGAAAGTGGTTTGGTGAGCTTCCTCTGTCCTTTTGGGTCGGTCCCACAGACCTGTGTCTGTCCATGCAGCGTAGCAGATCACTGATCATAGCCCCCTGGATTTTGGGGACTTTATTCTGTTCCCCATCCATGCCTTCTAGCTCAGGGAACCTGGTACCCAGACAACAACTGGTCTCAGTCTTAAAGACTGAGGCAAAGAAGGCATTAAGTATCTCAGTCTTTTCCTCATCCAATTACATTCCATGTAATACGGTTTTGGATTACATTTTTCTGAAATGTTGCAGAAAAAAAAGAAAAGCATGCTGTCTGTCCATATTTTGAAAGCTGTACTGAGGAAGGCCACAGCACAAACTGCAATAAACTTACAGTGCTGTGGTCACTATGTCCGCTGATGGACTACATTGACACCTTAATTGAAGTACCAGTTTTATTCATAGATTATCTGAATTCTAGATATTTCTAAATATTTTACAGTGTGTTTCTGATCAAATAACACCTTAGCAGGTGCATGTGTAATCTGTCATAAGGATGGTTAACATTTAAATCGTCTTTAGCATCAACAAACTAATCTTTCTTTTGTAAGTGTGTTGATTGAGCTGCACAAATTCAGTCATTTCCTTCAGTCTTCTTTGCTATGTCAACTATCTGTGTTTAATTAGAGAAAGCATGTTTTTTATGTAGAACTGGAATTATCTGCTGGTATGAAAAGGTTTTATTTTACACTCATTTTTATTAAAAATGTTTCTTTAAAGTTGCTTAAAGCCATTGTATTTTTTGAGTAAATGTTTAGAAATTAAAATTCCTGGATACAGTATTATATTATGGAATACTTTGATTCTCATAGTTGATGAAAAACAAAACCTGGGTTTACTTAGAGTAGTAGTATTGGGTTCTTTTGGAGAAAGATCAAAGTTTCATTCCCTTAAATAAGAGGTTATGATGACATTGGTGCTGTAACGTTGTACTTCCAACTTTATAACAGATATGGACACAAAGTATTTGGGTCACAGGTTAGGCCTCACAGAACTTCATGAAGATCTTGATTCAAAAATGCTGAAGTTTTTTTTAGTATCATACTTTCTCAGTTATTTCTAACGGTTTGTTTGATTTTTTTTTTGCTTTGCCAGCTGTTATGTTATGCTGTGATCCAAGATACCATCATGACAGAATAATTTTGGTGGGAAACTCCATAATGATAGACAAGCAGATTTTTGTTTTGTTTTTGTTTAATTGTGTCATGTATTTCAGTAAGAATCTTTGTTAGTTAACTTCGGATTTTCATTGTTTATTTAAAGAAAATGCTATTGATTTTCCTTATATGGAGCTCAGACAGTTTTTTTTTTATTTTTAGAGAAAAGGAAACGACAGAGGCAGGAAGAAGGTGAAAACAGAAGAAGGGTATGAGATTTATTCAGCTAATTATAATATACTGCAACATCTGATAGAATTTATCATGAATATTTAATTCAGAATGATCTATTTCACAAAAAAATAGTCCCAAATAATTGATTAAATCAGTTTAATCTTGCTGAATAGTCTTGACTGGGGGTTAATTATAGAAGGTTAGAGGACAATTTGAATGACACTACCTGGATGCTATTGTTACTCAGTGTGCTGTGGTGTATGCAAAGAGGTATGACAAGCATTAAAAAGGGTCCTGATGTCTAGGATACAGCGTAATGTGAAATGGCTTGTTACCAGTCCCTTATACTGCTCTGCTTGAAATAACTGGAGTTGTAGGGTTGTCATACTGAAATGTGGACTCCTCCTAAACTTGTTGTTTTGTGTGCTCATTGAAAAGTCGTTGGCACATGGTTCTATTTTATTTTTTACCAGAGGAGGGAGTTACATTTAAGACAGAATTAATAGTTTCCACTGAGTAACAAACAGAATGTTTGATTCAAGTTGTGTTTTCTGTACATATTGTATTGAAAGATTTGTGAAGCTTTAGTTTTTCACTAGTTTATAACAAAATCTAGTACAGAAAGTAACAATAAAAGATAGATGAGAGAAAGGGTGCATGCAAGATAGTACTGGGACTAAAACTTCTTGGTTTTCCAAAGTATAATTTAATCCTAGATGACAACCTAGATGACAACCAGTACTGCATAGACCTTTCTTTTGATCCTTTCCCTCTGTCTCATAATTTTAAAACTTGAACTTGTTGGGAAGCAAAATAGCAAGTATATGATACATTTAATATACACTGAAATGACCTGACACTAAGCTACAAATTTTTCTGTGCTATGTGCATCTCGTTATTTTTCCATTTTGCCACTAGATGGAAGTAGTGATCAGTGAAAGCAGCAGCTCCCACCCTGACTTAGAGCAGTTGGCTGAACTTTGAGAGCAGATTTGAGATGCAATTTGTTTTCTAAGTCTTTTTCTTAAGAACAATTATGATGAATGGTTTAGTGAAGGAACACATTTTGAGTTTAAAATGAATCAAAAATTCTTCTGTATTTAAATACTGAATAGTTAGTGTGTTGCTTTTTCCTCACAACTTATATTTTTCTTGGTGGTCTTTTTTCCAGGAATGGAAGGAACGGTATGGAAATAGAGATGATTCCACCAGAAGCAGAGCTGTCCACACAGACCAGAAAGAATCCAGCTTCTCAGAGACCAATGCCAATAGACGTAAGCATTGTGGGTTGGAGGGGAAGTTTGTTTTGTTTTGTTTCAGTACATTGTCTTCACAACACTGGCTGTGAGAGTAGTTTCAAATATTCTCTTCTTTGTCTTAGATGCTGTGCTAATAATGTTCACTTCTGGGGTTCAGTGCCACCTTGCCATTTGAGGCACTCAAAAGAGTATTGTATTTCTTTCTATCTCCAACTAGTTGGGATCAGGGATTCTGACTACTCTTCAGACCAATTACTTGGTCTTATGGGAAATATAATGATTGCCATTAGAGTAGCAATTGTCAACAAAGAAAGTTCATGATACATCTTGAAGTTAGATGTTGTAAATCATAAAATTTACCTCTTCTGCTTGTAAATGAACTATCTCAGACTGGAATAATGAAGCAGTCAGGTGACCGACAAATGTAACATCACGTAAGTGTATATACTTTCATTTAATAATGTCTATTAGCAAAGTACTTTGTTTGTGGATGCTTTAAACTTCCAAAAAGTTTGTCAGAATGGGAGTGGTTTTTTCTGTATTTTTTGTGCTCTTGTAAGCTAACAAGTAAAATGAAACTGGAGAAAAAGGAGGAAAAAGGGGAGGAGGAGAGGAACTTTGAATATGCTTTTAAGAAAACACTGGTAGATTCCCCCTTCTCTGTACAAAGTTGCAAACCCAGATTTTTAGTGGTAGACTAACATTACATTTAATTACAAATTCCATTTTAATGTTCATCATGTGATTATGTAGCATTCCAACTCTAAAACAAGACATAGGTAGTGACCTAGTGAACGTCACAGAGTGAACTGCAAAACAACTGTATGTCATTAATTCATGAGATTGATTTTTTAAAAAATAACCAAAAGCAAACAAAAAAACCCTCCGAAGAGCTTAGTTAAAGCATGAAGCTGGGAGGATAAATGGGTGATTTAAAAGTATTGCTTGCCTGTAGTTTCTCATTTTCCTTGATTCTTTGCAAGGTAGATCTTGACCTGCTTGAGGGGTGGAAGTTGTAGTTGCATTTCTGTGGAGATACATAATCGAAATACTACAAATTTGAGCAAGTTTGGTTTAATATTAAATCTACTCTAAATTATTGCACTTTTGCTTTGGATGATATTGCTTTGTTACTCTGCTGTTTTTTTAAATTTGATGTCTCCATACACTCCAGGCTGTTCACGAAGCAAATAAGTGTCTTTCACTCCTTTTACTTATTCAGCACTATCAAAGTATACCCGTTCAAATGGTAGGACTGAAAGAGATAGAATAGAACTCCTCCAGGATGCAGAACCTTTGGATTTTAATGCAGACTCTGTTAATGATGACCCCCTTGAATCGGACTCGGGAAGGTGAGGAATATTCTCTGTAATTTCCAACTAAAAGTTTCTAATGTCTTCTCTTTTCTGACCTCTGACAGCTGTATCAAATAGTTTCATAATAAGAGTTTTGTAAATGAAGTCTATTATTTGATCTAACTTTTTTCCTTTCTTCCTTTTCCCCTATAATAAGGAAATAGTTTAAAAACCTATTAAAACCTGAAGGTGTTCCAGGTTTTTTAGAAATGTCAGAGTAAGATATGAGCTGGATATAATGTTATATATGGCATAATTTGAAAAATGCTGCATATAAAACTGGCGAATGTTAAGGAAACATCCGAGTGTGACTGTTGATAGGGCAGTGTGGGGGTCCTTGTGCCACCCCAGACTTTCACTGCTGGGACTGAAGCCCCTTCACCACAGGCAGCTCCAGTGACCCAAGGGGTCCTCCTTTCCCTCCCTACTCACCCCACTCTCACACTCAGAAAAGTTTCTCTTTCTAGCTTGACTGCATGTTTCCCATAGCAGAGTCCCAGATACCTGGTTCCTTTAATCATGGTGTAGTGACAGCATAACAGCTCGAATTGGTGCCTCCAGGGAGGAACCCCAAACAAAAGAATCCCTGAGCTTTTACACCCTCACAGCCCACATGCACCGTAATCCAGACCCTTCCAGCTGAGCCCTTGGCTCCTGCACGGTCTCCAAGTGTCCAGTGCCCTGGCTGGGCCAAAGGTCCTTGTGCCCTTTGTTAGTTGTTCATGGCACCTTGCCTGGGGCTCCCATTTCCTGACATCCAGGGCATAGCCTGCAGCTGCACAACGAGCTACTTGGTCTAGGTATATGCCTCAACAGACAGATGTACAATATAAGGTTTTCCCTAATTTTTTCTACAAAGCTCAACTGGAGAAAGCTCTCTTGATTTCCCAGTATAAAATCCATTATGAAAAGGCTGCAGGAAGGAAAACTGAATGTTACAGGATCTGCTGCAGGAATACAGTTGGGTATCAGATCTTGGAACCACTAAAGTAAATTAAAATCTGAACTTCCTGTACAGAGAGTACCAGACTGCTCTGTGTAGCTCTTTCTGTGGTAGAGAATTTTGTGATTCTGTGGTTGTGACTGCAACACCAAATTTCTTCAGTCATAGAGTACCTTATGTAACTGCTAAGCTCTGCTTATATATAAGGAACAAGCAATACATTGTATGGGTGCTTTTTTTTTTGGAGTGGTTAGGGTGTAGAACCACTACATGACAAATAATTTAAAATTCATATAGAAAAACTTATAATTCATTGCTTTTCAGGTAAAACTAGCTTACTCAATCAAAAAGAGTCATAAAAAGTCATTGTTTCTGTGGACTTCTATCTATTATGTCAATAAACAAATGCCAGCTCAGAAACATGCAAAGAATGCTGTGAAATAGCGCTGCCAGGTTTCACAGGTTGATTCAGACAACTGGTTTAGTCTCATGTCACCACATTTGAAAGGTTGGGGGTTTTTAAGCATGGGAGTTTAAAGAGGAACTAGTCTAGAATTTCTGTCAGCGGTTGGCTTCTATGCAGTGTGAAAGGGATTGTCTGCTAAAAACAGGAGTATGCATATGTAATTATTCTGGAGCAAATACTTTTCTGGCACAGTGTCAGAAGTCTCCAGGCATCTATACATGCTTTGCAAAGTGGAACATTATAAACTACTTCTTTAAAAAGAAAACCAGGAGCTTCAAAGCTTAGTTGAGCTTTGCCTGGTAACCTTCATTTCATTTCATGGGGGTAATAAACCAAGAGTAATTGCATATGGAATTTCAATTAATTTAGAAGTAGCTTATGTAACATTGGTTTTCAAAACTAGAGCTCCTGCAGAAAATAGAACATTCTTGGACAGTAAGGGCAATTAGGACACCAGGTTTCTGGCTTTGTGTTCATTCAGATTTTACTAAATACTACAGCGAGGAACTACATTGTGCTTGTGTTGGACCTTATTGGTGCTTTTAAAGTGTTTCAAAAATATATTTGACCAACAATTTGTGAAGTTTCTCTTTTCCCACTAAGCATGCAGGCATTTGTTTGATGCAGACATTCTGCATGCAGAATACACCATGAGATGTACTGTTAAGCACCCGCAGCTACTTTATGGGTGCCATTGTTTGTTTTGTTTTATTGTGTTTTGGGTTTTTTTTCATTTGTTTAGTTGTTGGTGTGGTAGAGATTTTTAAAAAAAAGTCCTGTTCAACCAAAACATCCAGCTTCTTTCATTTGTTTTAGGAAACATTGTTCTTTAAGACTCCCAGTATTCATGTAACTTGGTCACATGAGGTTTAATTTAATGACTGTCTTTCACATTCTCATGGAAACTAGTTCAGTAGAACATCAAATTCATCATTCACTGGAGTTAAGGAGTGAGACTGCAATGAGAGCTAGATGATTTCATGGGTCTTTGTTTTTCTATTTCCTGTGACGCTTTTTCACTTTTAAAATTGATTCTGCAGGTACCAGCCTGGTGGAAGATACCTGTCAATGTCTCGAAGCAAAATATTTGATGATGTCTAAGCTCATCAAAGCTAAAGAAAATTCAGTGGAAATCTAGCTCCTACTCATTGCTTCGAAAATACTGTATTTGTGATATATCACTGAACCATCAAAGACTTTTTGAAAAAAAACATGAAGGAATAACTCTTTTGGAAATGCACGTGTATGATAACTTCACCACTTGTGATAGGAATATGCTTCTGCTATTGTAGATACTGTTGTGAATCAGTGTGGGCTTTTGTGTCATGACCAAAAGTAGAAAACTATTTAAAGTTAATAGATGGTAAACTCGTAAATATACCTAGGGCTCAACTTGAACTGTAACAGTCTACATTTGGGGAAGAGATTTTTTGAAATTTTTTATTTTGTATTTTAACTAATGCTGTGAGAGCATATTGATGCATCCAAAGTGCAGTTATATCAATTACTAAAACAAACACTTTCTATTATTTTTCTGTTTGGACTTCATGCCTAGTCCAAAATCTGCTGAAGAAAAATAAGCCTTCTTTTGCCTTCAGTGGTATTTGAATCAGACCCCATATAAGGAGAAAGCCTGAATGGAAGGCTTTCTTCATAAAATCAGAAAATACAAGTTACAGTATTTAGATGGCTAAGAAAGAGATGGTGACTCCCTTTTTTACAAGGAGTCACATGGAAAAGACAAGATGTCTTGGGCACAAGATAGTCCTGGTGAGATTCCAGTTGGTCACAATTGGAAATTTTTGTACAATTAGAACAATCAGCCATTGGAATAATGTCTCCAGAGAAGTGGTAGATTTCCCCAACATTGAACGCTTTTAAAATTTGGCTGGACAAGGTGCTGGGTCATCTTGTCTACACTGTGCTTTTGCCGAGAAAGGTTGGACCGTAAAATCATAGTCACAGAACAGTTTAAGTTGGAAGGAACCTTAAAGATCATCTAATCTCAAGCCCCTCTGCCATGGGCAGGTACACCTTCTAGTGTTGCTCAGCCCTCTGTCTAGCCTGGCCTTGAACACACCCAGGTATGGGGCATCCACAAATTCTGTGTTGCAACCTGTGCCAGTGCCTCACCACCCTCACAGTAAAGAATTTCTTAACATATCTAATCTAAATCTGTCCTCTTCCAATTTTCACCCATTTCCCCTTATCCTATCACTAGCTTCCCTGTAGGCATCTTCACACACTGCAGGGTTCTTATGAAGTCTCCATACAACCTTCTCTTCACCAGGCTGAACAGCCCCAGCTATTTCAGCTGGTCTTCATTGAGGGAGGTGTTCCAGTCCTCTCACCAACCTGGTGGCCTCCTCTGGGCTCACTCCAGCAGGTCTCTGTCCCTCCTGTGCTGGGAGCCCAGAGCTGGATGCAGTGCTCCAGGTGGGTCTCAGCAGAGCAGAGCAGAGGGGCAGAATCCCCTCCCTGCCCTGCTGCCCACGGGGCTCTGGATGCAGCCCAGGACACCTTTGGCTCTCTGGGCTGTGAGTGCCATGGCCGGGGCATGTGCAGCCTCTCACCCAGCAGCACCCCCAAGTCCTTCTGGGCAGGGCTGCTCTGGGTCTGTTCATGCCCAGCCTGTGCTGGTACCAGGGGTTGTCCTGACCCAGGTATAAAACCTTGCCCTTCCTTGGCACAGACCCCCCTCTCAAGCCTGTCCAGGCCCTTCTGGATGGCTTCCCTTCCCTCCAATATCAACTGCACCACACAGCTTGGTGTCAACAGATAGTCCTTGAGGTTCCTTCCATCCTTCCATCCTACTCTATGATTCCATGAAATTTTTTTGGTATAAATTTTGGAGCGATGTGTTGGTCAAGAAAGGCTGTATTTTTTTCTTTTCCAACACTACATGCAGATACACAATTTTAGCATGTGTAAATAGTTGAAATTGAATATGGACCTGAGTGTCACTGTCATATGAGCATATGTGCAATAGCAAGAATATGTTATTTAAGATACAATGTCTGCTTAAGATCTTTAGAGATGTAACAATTCAAAATTTTGGCACACTAGTGTTTTTGTAACTGTAAAAGAAACATACTATGAAAACGGAGTTAAATACTGAAACATGATAATTTGCACGCACCTCAGGCACGGCTTCACACTGTAGAGTATTTTAAAAGAAGGGAAATACATAGCATGACTATGTAATGGTAAACACTTTTCATCTCCTAAATACCCTGGTTGCATTATGTATCAGTTTTTAAGGTGCCTGTATTTTGCTGTAAGTTGTTGCAAAAAGAGTAAGACTTTGCCATTCAAAAATGCCAATTATTAACAGTGTAAAAAAGCTTCACATCAATTTCATTAGTGTAGGCATATTTTTAAACAGTAGTTAGTTGAATGAATTTTCAAATATAAGGTAAAAGATGTGTTCAAATTCATGATAACTTTGGTAATCTGAATAATTTAAAATGTTGCTTTTTTCCAGTTTGTCTGAAATCTTTACCACTTGGGAGCTTTCTTATGTGCTTATTGCAAAGTTATGTTGAAAAATGAAAGAGAACATGTTTTTATCATACATTCTTTATCATGCTTAAAAACACATCCCTTAAAGCAGCTAGGAATAAGTTATTCTGAAAAGTAAGTTTTAATGAATGACATATTCTACTAATTTTTAAAAATAGTATGTGTTTTCTCAAGTAATTGTTAATGGGGATCTAACTCTACCTCCTGTGATTTTAGTACATGTGTTCTAACAGTAGTGGTATTTGTAATAAATTGATCTGCCTGTTTTGAAACACTGAATTGTTACTATGAAGGAGAAAAAAAATCTTTATTTGTATAGAAATAATTATATTAATAAATTGGCAGACATAAATAATTGTCAGTTTTGTTCTTAGGCAAATACAGTGAATGTCAGCCATGCCCACAGGCATTCAAGCTCATGCAATTTCCAGACTATTCATATGAGGCCACTGTTTAGTTTGAGTATTTTGTGTTTGTAAAAGCTTGTTCCAAATCTTAGGCTGGAATCTTACCAGGGACTGGAAGTTGAGAAGATGAGTCTCTTGAGAGGTCACTGCAAAGATATCTAATTCAGTACCAGTAGAAAAACTATTAGAAGGAGCATCTGTTTTTCTGAAAATCTTTGAAATAATCTTACCTAGTCCCTGGTGACCAGACAATGGGATTGAGCCTTCTTGGGGCCTGGTTTTTCCCCTCTCAGTGAAATGGCTGCAAACAGAATTTTCAGGGGAAACATGCTCAAGAATTTATGTATAACAGGTAACTAGTCCCTGGTGCAGATTTCATTGGAATACAGTAATTTGAAGAATTGACTGTATAAATTAATGGCAGTGGGATTTCAGATTCTAACATAGACATTCTGAGCTCATTAAAGTGGGAATTTACTGACATTTTTGATGTTGCAGTGGAGTAAGGGAGAATCAATGGCTGCTTTTTGAGCTTTGAAAAGCTCTAAAGAATTGTCTGTATTGTGCTTGGCAATGCCTGGTGTCATACCCACATGCTGGATGCTGTTCAGTTAAACAAGGAGTTGGTAAGTGAAGTCAGGTTTCATCTGTAGTGTGCATTGCTGACCAGGAGTTATCCAGGCTCTAATTACATGCAACTTACTGGCTAATTAATTTAAAGTATGTTTTGAAAACTCATTATGGATTCATATGACTGAATCTGGAATACTTTCAATAAAGAAATATGGCATACCACTATAGAAGAATAATACTTGCTGTTCACTTGAGCTAGTTTCAAACAAGTTTGGTTACTGCTATTACAAATAATGCAGAACTTGGCTGGGGGCTATGTCCCTAAGGATTTACCCCGCTCTAGAGAGCTTTGGATGCCCTAGAAACATTCAAGCCCAGGCTGGGCAGGGCTCTGAGCACCCAGATCTAGTTGAAGATGTGCTGACTGATTGCAGGAGGGTTGGACTAAGTGGCCTTTACAGATTCCTTCCAACCCAAACCATTTTGGGATTCCATGGTGCTTTTCAGCCAGATTGTGGCAGCTCTTGATGAGTTCTTTCCTGCTACAGCTCCAGTCCCAGTAGCACTACAGCTAAATGATGTTAAAACTAGCTTTGATATGTTTAAGCAGGGACTTTACTGTAGACTAACAGTTTCCTGCATCACTTCTGATACTACAGATTAGGCAGTTTTTAATACAATTCCCTTGCAAACTGTGCTTTTGGGAACTGTTAATGTATTTTTCTGTCAGTGTATATATAGAGTAATATTTATTTGCTGCTAAAGAATGTCAATTATGTATTTATTATTTCACTTCTGAATTACTGAGCAGTTAGTGTATACATTTTGCCATCATTTCTGCAGTTTTCCCTTCATCAGTGAACACCAAAAAAACCCCGAAAACACAAAAATCCCACCCAATTTAAGTAGAAATGTTTGAATGTCTTCCAGTCAAAGATTTAAATGAGTGAAAAGAATGTGTGCAAGTCACAATGAACTTCAGTTGAAAGCAGTGTGAAAACAGTACCAAATCAGTGTTGGAGTTCTTAAAAAGTATGGCTAGGAAAAAGCTGCAGTCAAACTTACTACTCCTACATATGTATTTCTCTTTCTCTTAATACATATTTTGATATGTGTATTGGAAAATATGTCCCCTGCTCAGCTAAAGAGGGGTGCATCTCTCAGCCATGAAGTGAGGAAGTGTTTTTATGCGGGAAGGTAAAAGATAGGTAACTTTTAATCTGTGCTCATAGTGATGCTTTGGGCAAAGGACAACATAGCTTCTTAGTTAACTACAGTAACATGTTAAGACAAAAATAAACTTTATACTTCTATAAATTACTCTACTGGAAATAGCATGGTTTATAATCTGCCTTTATTTTGTAATTAAGCACTTGTAAAGTAGTCATTAACAGTATTAATAGGAATGGTGGAAAGCTGCTGTCTTTTCAATATTTGTTCGTGCTATTTTAAAATACAACATGAACAATAATTTTTACATAGGAAGTATTAAAAACTGATTACTATGATTTTCTATAATTATGGTAATTTGTATTTTATTAAATTTGTCTTGGAATACTGTAAATATTATGTGAAAAATACTACATTTTGTTTCAGTTTTCATTACTGCTTTAATTACTTGAAATCTGAGGGGCATTCATAATACCAAATAGAGATCACTTTATGAAGGAAAACTTTTTATGAGGCTTCTTAAAGAAATCTGACTGGTTCATTACAGACAAATAGATGCATCTTAATTACTAACAATAGCACTACTAAGGGGATATATTGTGTCCTAGCTTTTTAATTTTTCTTTGAAATTCAAAAAATTGTTACTTTTTTCAGAGCAGCTTAGTTGTGAATCTTGTAAACTTTTTGAAACTTCTACATTCCTTTTTCCTAATGGGCTCTGCAGGAATATGTACTGCTTCATGGCAGTCACCTAATACTAGCTGTGCCTCTAATTAAGTAGTCTAATCTGAAGCTGAGACACTCCTACACTATTTGATTATGTTAACAAAAATTCAGCATTCCTAGGAAAAAAAAAAAGGCACGTTGAACTAGATCCCTTTTAAATACATTAATTGCTGTTGTTGATTTTATTGCATCATATTTGGTACCCTCTGTTTGGGTCATATGGTAAACCCAATCAGGTTTATTCTTTGTTTCTCTTAGAATGCATTGGAATGTAGTCCTCAGCATGCTTTTGTGTGCATGCGTGCATTTTAGTATGCAGCAATGAGTTATTTCCTCAGGAAAATGTTGTTATATTTGACATATTCCTGTGAACTAGTAGTTTCAGTGTGATACCTTAGATGTCACTGTAGAAATTAATTATTTTCTACAGAAATACATTGTATTTCTGTAGAGGTATCTGGAAGATAAGGGAATTCATTTGTAAGCACCGGTTTAGTAACAGACCTTCATTGTCCAGCGTATATAAAGATAGGCTGTAGGAGTGCTGCTTATGGATAGACTATGTTCTTCTTTTGCCTTATGATACAACTATGTATGCATAAACACCTTGTTTTGAAATTCACTGAGTTAAACATTTTTCTCTGTAGTGTTCTGAATTACTGTTGTACTGGATTATATTTTTGAAATGTGTGTTACAATATATATAGTCAAATACTTAAATTGGCATGAAATAAATAATTTCTGCAATACATTTTCCCTGGTGTATTTTAGATATTCATGCTTCTCTGAGGTGTTTTTGAAAGTAGCCTTTTAGAGAAACTTGACCTATTTATTTTTCCCAGGGGAAAGTTATACTTTTATTAAAGGTATAATCATACTTTAGAAGACAATCCAACCTTGTTTTGGTTATCATTTTGAATCTTCTTGAAGGCAGATTAAAAAGTGAAATCAAGAAGAACATTGCATACCTTGTGTTGTCAGAGAAACCTGTGAGAACCCTGTGTGCTCCTGGAACTGACTTGGCACTGAGTATTTCTGTGGGGCATAAGGTGGGATGAAAGGTAGGGTCCCTACATCTCTCTTTCTTTTCTCTGAGAACTCATTCTAATTCCTTCTAGTTCATCTAGGCCACTGGTGAGAATAAAGGCAAGAGACTGATACACTGCAGCTGTGAGGAGACAGGCATAGCAAAGGAATTGACTCCATCTCATCTTCTAATGTTTGCATATTTATCGCTTTCATCTTCCCTACAGGAAAAAAAAAAGGTAAAGGAAGAAGAGAAAGTTGTTGGTTTTTTTTTTTTTTTTTTTAAAATTTTTAAAGGAAAAAAAAAAAGGGAAAGGAAAAAAAAAAAGTTTTTTGTTTTTTTTTTTTTTCATTTAAATATTTTACTGTCTCTGTAAGTTGAGGAAGATGATTCTGCCTTTCTGCTCTGTTCTGGTGAGACCCACCAGTGCTGCATCCAGCTCTGTGGACCCCAGCATAAGAAGGCCATGGATCTGTTGGAGCAAGTCCAAAGGAGAGACACAAGGATGATCGTGGGGCTGGAGCACCTCCCCCGTGACAAAAGGCTGTGTTGTTTGTTCAGCCTGGAGAGGAGGCGGCTCCGGGGAGATCTCACTGCAGCCTTTCAATACTTCTGGGGGGTTTACAACTAAGACAGGGCCCACAAGGGATAATGGTTTTCAACTGAAAGAGGGTGGACTGAAGTAAAATAAAGGAACTATTTTACAATGAGAGTGGTGAGACACGGGCGCAAGTTGCCCAGAGAGGTGGTGGATGTCCCATCCCTTTTAACTTTCAAGATCAGGCTGCAGGGGCCTCTGAGCACTCTAATCTAGCTGCAGGTGTTCACATTCATTGCAGTGAGGTTGCAACTAGCTGACCTTTACATTCTTCCAACCCAAACTATTCTGTGATTCTCTGATTCTGTGAGTGATCTGTGTATTTTTTTTTTCAGAGGTGGTTTGAATAGGGAAGTGAATCATTCTCCCGACAGTTAACCAGCCACGCTCTTCCTCCAGACTTAGTGTGATAAGTTACTACTCTGAAATCTACCAGCCTACCATCTTTGCAGTTCAGTTGATGGGAATTGTCCATATTCAATACCAACTTTCAGTTATTTTTGTCAGATGTTTATTTGCTCAGAGAACAATATAAATTCAGGTGTTTAGTTGTTAGCAGCTGCTAATGAAACTACATTGGATGTTCAGTGGATTTTACATCTTCTGAAATGCCATCTGCCTGACTTTGAAATTACCAGGCTTGTGAACTAACTCTACCCTTCCCTCTGCAGCTCCACCTGCAGAGTGCCGTGGTGCTTGTTCATCTTGGTCTCTGCTCTGCATGCTGTGATAAAGATCTTTACCCTTTCTCTCCATAAACATCCTGTCTTTTGCGTCTTGTTCTGCATTGGTTCATTACATGCCATTGCCTTCAGGATTTTTTGAGAGCTTTATCAAAAAGCCAGGTCAGGGCCCAGCTGAGAGAGAAGACAGTGTCTCTTCCCTTCATGGGCAGCATGACCTGGACTGCAAAGAGAGATTTAGCTCATGAACAGAGGTGAGGTATTGGAGTGATTTATGAATGTGGGCTGCGCACAAACACAAGAAAAGCCCTTGGGTCCCTCCTGCAGAAACATCTGGTTAAAAGTGTATGTTTTGAATTGCTCAGCAAGATGTTGTGCTGTAACTGAGCCAGTGCCTAGGCATGTCTGTGGAAACCTGCTAAGCCTTTGAAATCCAAGTGAACACTTAGAGTTAAATAATCCACAGTCAAAAAAATAATTTCCAGAGTTTAGGAAAGGTCATCTATTCTAAGTAAACTTCATAAGCGCCGGATGCTGATGGGAATTTTCCTCATGTATTCTCTGTTCGTCTTTTCCCTCAGAGGCTGCTCCTTCCATAAGCATTTGTACTCCTAAAACATCATGCTCTTTATTTTGGAAGATTTTGCTGGTTTTAAATCTGTCCTAAACGAGTGTGCTTGAGATTGCCCAAAAAGTCACCAATGAGGGTATGAGCAAAAGTCAGATTTAATATTAAACTACAAAGCACAATGAATTCATTGGTAAGATTCACTCTACTTCCAAAAGACAGCTGAGGCACAACAAGGGAAAGCAAGCAACAACAAAACCAAACAATATCCAGGCAATCAAACAATCAAAACTGAAATTAATTGAAAACTACCTAGGGTTCTGTGTGTGTGTACGTGTGTGTGTGTGTGTGTGTGTGTGTGTGTGTGTGTGTGTATAAAGACAATGTAAACAAGGATGAAAAGGATTGCAGCCTAAAGTTTAACAACAGTAACTTAACAGTGCTTTAGCATAGCTTATACCTTAATTTCATAACTTAACTTTAACAATCTAACAGAGAAATCACTTAACAGCATTTAGCCTAAATTATAACTGTAACTTAACCTAACTTCCAGATTTGCTATAGCACATGCACAGAAGGTATGTACACAGACATAGTCAGTGCAAGATAAGGTACCTGTGGAAAAATCTCCCTCAGAGGTCAGTGAAAATACTCACTTCAGATGCTTTTGCATCTCCCAATGGGCAAAGAGTTGGGCCTAAAGGAGTGAGGACACATTGTGTTTTGGCGACTCCCCAGGTATAGCAGCCCTGAGGGTTTGCTAGCTCTAAGAGGCATCCCCCTCAGAGGGAGATTGCTGGTCGCAGGCCCACTGCAGTCCAAGAGAGCTCAAAGGGCCCCCTCTTGGACCTCTGTTTATAAGTTTGCAAGAGGGAAGCCTTTAGTCATACCAGTGTTTCATCCTGGCCAGTTTGGGCCGGCACTTTCTTTGAAAGTGTGAGAACAGGAATGTTATGCCATTCAGGCCAGATAAGTACTTTCCAAGGCTGGTCATGAGGAAAAACAAGCTTGTTAGGAGTTCTGGGTAGCAGACTGTGCTTCTGACAAGCTCAGAAGGAGCTGAGCCCAGGTGGTGTTTTCAAGGAAAAGCCTAACAAGCATTTCTCAGATAACACTGCAGCTTGGAAAGGAACGGCGGGGGGTGCACCGCCACAAAAATCTACGGGAGTCATGAAGAAAACGCGAAAATGGAGTATGACTCCCAACACATTTCAGTGAGCAAGCAACAGCTTTCAAGCCCAGGTTTCACAAATAACTACCAGGTCTATTGCACAAGGCCCGTGGCAGCCAGTGTGGCATAGCACCACTCCCTTCAGAGACAGCTTGTGTGTGGAAAGGAATGAGGCTAAGCTAGCATAAGGAAGAGAGAGACAGAATGAAGGTAGTATTTTGAGAGGCAAAGCGAAGCATGGGAGACTGTTTGAGCAGTGGTGGGAAGGGAGGTGTGAGTTCTGCTGGCTCCTGGGGTAAGTTTATCACCTTTTGCTGCTCCTAGCCTCACCATGTATTTTCTGTAGGAAATCTGATAGCAACATGCTGATGGCTGGCCCCTAAGCCCTTAGAATATGTAGCTTTGACTGCAGAGGAGCAACAAAAGCCTGTGTTGGGCTCAGTACTGTGCCACCACCTTGTAGCTTTTGCCTCTCATTTCTGGTATTAAACCTAAGCACATTTCATGGCTTGAAGTTATGGATATCCAGACATAGGGAAATTGAGGAAGTTATTTGAGAGAGAGTGTGAGCAATCATGCAATTCAGAGCACCAAAATAAAATACTTGTGGTTTTGCCCCTTAGAAAATTCAGTGGTGGGTTGGGAAGACATAGACACTGGGCCTTCTGAATTACTGCTTAGAAGGGCTTTGCAGATCACCAGAAACTTTTTTTCTCTGAGCAATAAACATTGCAGAGACTGTAGTTAAAGAATACTGATGGACTGTAAAGCAGTAGCCAAGCGAGTGTAGAACAGCAGGTCTGGAATCTGCAGGTTCAGGAGAGCAAGTGGCTGGGCAGGGTCTGTCCCAGGTACCCATAGAGGTAGAAGCCCTCTGCTAGAGGGGATGACAGCAGGAATTACGGTGAGTGTACCCCTTTTGTTGGTTATGAGTGATTTGGAATGAATTTAGAGCTAGAAATAAATAAAAACCTTAAAAACATTTCCAGAAAATGGGATGAACTTGTTTCCTTTTGAAATGCTGTTGAAATATAATCAGACATTCAATCACAGCTTACCGGGAACAATAACACTAATGAGCTCTAGGAATGGCCAGGAGCCGTAATTACTAATGAGCTGTAAGAATTAACAAGCTTGATTCTACTCTCATTGAAATGAAGGCCTTTTTCAGCAACAGTAGCAAACCATGTCTCAAGTGGTTATTTCTCTGGGAACTGTTAATGGGCTTGACGGAGCTTATTAGTATATTTGAACAAAGAATAGATATGAAACCAGTCATTAGATTAGCTATAGATTTTATGCATTGGAGCCCATGGCCTGTTGATCCTTCAGAGGGATCTAAGCTGTAATGTTCAGTGTGGCAATTTGAGCTTATCTACCACAGGGCAAGATGACACTTCATTTACTTTGGAGTAGATATGCTGATAAATACTAAACCAGTATCTCCAGAAAAGTATACTCAGGAACAAGTCTGAGACTAGCTGGCCCAATGTCACAATGAAGAAATTTGAGCTTTTGTTTTTTGCTCTGAAATATTTTAGCACTTGCAGAGAACAATGAAATATCACAGTCTGCAAAATTATTCTTGGGTTTCAACAGCATAGTGCTAGATTCAAAAGTTGTTTCCTTGGATGGTTATACACAAGATACTTGTCATTTCTCTGTTACTTTAAAATCAAGAACTCCCAACACTCTCTGCAATCTTCCACCTTGGCTTCTGCTACAAAACCAGGAAGAGCACCATAGCAACTCTTAACCTATGTAGAGTCAAGTTTCTGTTGGATTTTTTTTTCTTTGGCAACATTTTCAAATTTGCTGTGTTCCTGACTTTCTAGTGGCAGAAAGTGATCCTAGAAAGATGCAAAAAACTTTTCTTCACATGGCTTCAGAAGTCTTACAGCCACGTAGGGATGAGCCACAGAGACATAAGACACAGGACTGTCCATCCCAGTTTGTGGCTTGCTTGCACTAGGGCACTGCTACAGCACACACCTGAATTTTCGACAGCAGAGCAGGAAGGATTTAAAAACATCACCCATGTTATGCCAAACTTCTCCTTCAAGGAACTGAGGTCTTTGTGCATAATAGTGGTATGCCAGTTGGTTCATAAAACTCAGGTAAGTGTTGAACTTCTATCTATAATGGAAGAAAAACAAGGCTCTTTAACTGGGTTCTGTTGCTTTTGTATATTTTAATTGCTGCTTCCTTGTCAAATCAATAAATTGTGAATTCTTTATATTATACTAGTTTAGAAGTTAACGAAGTTAACTAACTCTTCAATTAATTCTTTTGAAAAGAATAAATATCCTTGAAGAATAGAAAATATCCCTTATTCCTGTTACCACTTCAATGCATACTTGTAAGATTAAATTCCTTTCAGAGCCTGTCTGCTTAAGCAGGAGCACATACCTTGTGTCAGCAGCCTCTTTGTCAGCTGCATGTTTGATTGTCCACCCAAACTCTGCCACTTCCCATCCCACAACACCACACACTCTTCTGGACTGCTTGCTGCTTTCCTTGCAGCAGGAAACTGTGGGCTGCTTTCCAAAAGACCCCAGTTAAGTATCACTGTGTTTGAAATAACCTTGGTATTCATGAGGCAAAATCCTGCCTTTCAGAAAACCTGAAAGTAGACAGCCTTCAAAAACTCTACACAATAGATTCTGCAAATGACCAAGATCTATTTAAATATCTATTTGTACAGCTAGCTAGCTGTCCACACCAGCCCCTCAATGACAAACTTGTTGAATATTCTACAAGACAGCTCTGAACTCACTAAACCCCTGAGCTCAGTGTAGTGATCCTTTCATCTCCCTCATCAATTGAAGAACCCCTTTCCAGAGCAGTCTCCACAAGATTTGGGCAAGACTAAAGCAGAATTTTTCAAGAGGACCTCCTTCCCCTCCCTTGCAAGAGTGAACTCTTGGCATGGGCAGTATGAGTTCAGTGGGTTTGGATTCGAGCTGTGACATTTCACAATTCCCATGTCAGGAGCCATTAACACATTATCCCTTTCCAGGAAACTTTTCTAGGTAAGTCCCTAGGCTAGACAGTCAGTGAATTAAGTGCTTTGTAAACTTTGCAGAAGAAGCCTTGTACCATCCAAGGGTTGCTCCAGTGTGTTCCCTGGCTTCTGAGTCAAATATTAAGGCAGGGGACTGATGCCTTATCCACTCAACCTACAGACTGATTTCTCATGCTGACAACCAGGGATGTGCCAAGCAAAAATTCAAAACCTTGAGAGAAAATGTTACACTGCCCAAGGAAGAGATGTGTTGCTTTTTTTGCTTCCTTTTCTTTCCACATGCCTCAGTTTGGGTAGCAGGTGTAAACTGAAATGTTGATGATAGATAAAAAACTACACTGACCTGGATTTCATACCTAGAAAGTTTTATATTTTATTCAAAGTACAAGATCCACCAGGGATATACCTGGACTTGAAACTGCAGGACCTAACTCTCTGAATGTGTTTATCTAAAATCTGTTTTATCTGGCTGCATTATCTTTGACTAGGAATAACATGGTAAAGAATTGGATGTGCATGGGGAAGGGAGAGAGAACTTCCACTTAATGACGTTTGCAGTCTTACTTCATTATTAGAAGCCTGTTATTTAAAAAGCCACTGTCTGGGATATAAGAAAGGGACATGGGCTTTGCAGATAACCCAAGCTGCTTAAGGAACTTTACACAGAAGTGACAATGTACCCTGCCCTCCACAAACCTGACAGTGCTGCTGGCAAACCCTTTTTTATATACAGCAGTGCAGTCATGGCCATCAGAGTACTTAGTACCTTGCCAGGGACTCAACTACTCACATTGTAACTCCCATGATAGTTCCAATATTTTCAAGTGGGAGATGTTTTAATATACTGCCTTTAACTCAGCCTTCTTTTCTTTCTCCTGTGGATTCTTCAGAGGCTAAAATTAATCTTTTCTTCACAAACAAGGAATAGGTAACACATGCTTTTCCACCACCACTTTGGGGAAAAAGGAGGCAAAGAGTTCACAGTTTGTTGTGATTTGAAGCACGTTTGCGGTAATGTCTGTCGGAGAAGAGGTGAGGCTCCAAACCTCTCAGAAAGACCCACTGCCTGCGGGCAAGCTGCTGAGTCCTCATCCTCCCACTTTACCCACTTTGTCCCTAACTAAGAAACAAGCACAGTTTTGTGCCATGTATTGATAAATCCTCCAAGATATGATTGGAGCTCCTAGTTTTCCAAAGGTCCAGAGCCCTCTGTTTTTCTTTAGATGAGGTCTGGTTCCTTACAGGCAATGAGGGACTGGTGTGACAGTGCATTTAGAAGTATTTACTTGACGTTTGTGCCAAAGCACTGCTGAAAGCAGCCAAAGCCACCTTCTTTCTTGATGCTGCATGCCTTTTTGGTGATGGCAGGACAGGGCTGTGCCAGGTCAGTGCAGGCAGGGAGCCATGTCAGCAGAAAAGCTGGACTCCCACATTGGAGTTTCTGCTCGAGGAGCCTCTTACACTCCAGGAGGCTGCCTGTCATGGACTGCAGCACAGCACTGCAGCCTCTATCCTTGGCAGAGACAACTGGTGGTGGACTGAACATGCCACTCCTAGAGCTCACATAATATTTATAGTACAATTAGAATGAACATTTGTCTTGTAATATTCTATTCTAAGAAATGTTTTGTTACTTTTTGTGAGCTGTTTTTTGATTTTGGGTGGGCATTTTAGTTTGGTTTTTTTCTTCTTGGCATCATCGAAACAGCCATCTTTGGTGGCATCCGGGTAGTATGACTGTTTGTACAGAAACTTGTGAGGTTTCATCCATCAGAAGATAGTGACTTCCCCCTGCAGATAACAAACATGCCAGATTATGCAATTTCTGGGTAGATAATGTTAGCAAATTCTTGTTTGCATTATCTGGCCTCAAATGCAGGAATGGTGTACCAGAAACATGGCAGTAGTTGTAGTCTGGTTTCTTGTTCACATGTCTGAATTAAATTTTTCACTAGCATGAATCCGTTTGAGACAGTATGACTAATTTGTTTTTAAAAATGATAAGCCTTCAGACAGAAGGAAATGCTGACTTGTGGCAGATTCCTAGAATAATTGTGTCCTGTTAGCTGCTAGTGGTTTGTGCTGTGGCAGGATCCCCATCAACACCAGTGTCTGTAATGAAGATACACAACAGGACACAGAGCAAGAACATTCACGTGTGTGAAGGGCTACGGAGTGAGTGACTAACTTTAGGGAGCAATACAGGTATCAGGCACTTCATTTCTGTTGACTCAGGCCTAAACATACAGGTTAGATGCTACACTTCTAAAATCACCAGGAAGGGAGTAAAGTTATGACTAGACTAGGGGAAAAGATCTTGAACCACAGCAGGGTCTGTAACATGTTGTAACTGGGCAAATGGAGTTTGAAAACTTTGGGGAATCCTGCTACCATTTCTGCAGCATGGAGTGTGCCTACTTCTCTGCATTTCCCTGTTTGATGCCCTCTGCAGCATGTCCCAGTAGATCTGTGCCACTGTCAAATGCTTCTTGGTCCCTTCCCACGCAAGCCACGCAGGTTTCTACTGCACTGTACAAGGTGGGACCATGGAATGATAGCCTGGGAAAAATGCTCTCCTGCTCCTGGTGGCACTCCCACCCACCCTGCTGCTAGACAAGAGCACCTGGTTTATAAAAAGAAAGCCTTAGGTGCATTTGGGGAATTTAACATAGATTTTGTTGTTCCCAGCACTTGCTAAACTAGAGGTCAGACAGAAGCTTTCTGGCTGGTGTGCAAGAAAGAATAAGTCACAGATAGGGCATGTTCCCTCACATGTTGGACAGGAGGGTCTGTGGTGGATGATCCAAATAACCAATGTCAAAATCTTCTGGTCATCACCAAGACATATTATCATCTCTATTTAAAATCATTCTTGATTATCTCCTAAACAGGGTCAAGTCAGGGGCCTGCATAAAGACATCATTACCCTGCAGCCCATAGAGAGAGAGATATCGCCTGCCTAACTTCCCAGCTAAGAAGAAAACCACCATCTCATTTCAAGGGAAATGCTAACAGGGAGGGGCAAAGCAATCTCACTGCTGAGACAGACCTCAGCTCTGTGGGTGTGAAAATAATGACACACAACGTAACAGTTTAACTTCCCATTAAAGCAGTCCACAGTTGGCAAAATGTGTCACATACCTCAGAAAGAGCAGGAGAAATGCTACAGAGTGCCTTTTGGCCCCCTGCTAGGAGCTGAGTTTGAAGAGGCCCTCATACTCCTCTCTCCTCCATTGTGCTATGTTCAAGGTCTTGTTTATGGGCAAGAAGAAAGAACACCTTACATATAAGTAAAGCCAAGATTTAATTGTTAATTGAGATCTGCAGAGTATGTTAGCTCTAATCCAGATCTGATAGAGAAAAATAAAGAGTAACAAGGCAGTTAAAACTGCAATATGGTTAAAAGTGTCAATAGTAGTATTAATAATGCAATTACAATACACTTTTTGTCCTTTTTTTTTTGGTGGGGGGGGGATTATGTTCACCTTTCCATTGCTCTTCTATGTCTTAAAGTCATACAATCATAGAACAGAATATGATGAGTTGAAAGGGACCCATCAGGATCATCAAGTTCAGCTCCTAGCCCTGTACAGGACACCCCAAGAGTCACACCATGGGCCTGAGAGAATTGTCTGTACACTTCTTGACCTCTGTCAGGCTGGTTCTGTGACCACTGTCCTGGGGAGCCTGTTCCAGTGCCCAACCACCCTTTGGGTGAGAACATTTTTTCCTGACATCCAGCCTAAACCTCCCCTGACACAACTTCAGGCCATTCCCTCAGACCCTGTCACTGGTCACCCCAGAGCAGAGATCAGTGCCTGCCCCTCCTCTTCCCCTCAGGAGGGAGTTGTAACTGCAGTGAGGTGTCCCCTCAGTCTCCTCCAGGTTGAACAGACCAAGTGACCTCAGCCACTCCTCACACAGCTTCCCCTCCAGACTCTTCACCATCTTTTTGACACTCCTTTGGACACTCTCTAATAGTTCAGTGCCTTTCTTACACTGTGGCACCCAAAACTGCCCCCAGCACTCGAGGTGAGGCCACCCCAGAGCAGAGCAGAGCAGGACAATCCCCTCCCTTGCCCAGCTGGCCATGCTGTGCCTGATGCCCCCAGGACAGGGTTGGCCCTCCTGGCTGCCAGGGCACTGCTGGCTCGTGTCCAACTCACCATGGACCAGGAGCCCCAGGTCCCTCTCCATGGCGCTGCTCTCCAGCATCTCCTTCCCCAGTCTGTGTGTTCATCCAGGGCTGCCCTGGCCCAGGTGCAGAGTCCAGCACTTCCCCTTGTTGAGCTTCATGCAGTTGGTGATTGCCCAGTCCTCTCATTTGTTGGGGTCCCTCTCCAGGGCCTCTCTGCCCTCAGCTCCTCTCAGTTGTGTGTCATCTGTGAAACTGCTTAGCATCCACTCCAGTCCTGTTTCCAAATCATTTACAGACGATGTTGAAGAACACAGGGCTGAGGATGGAGCCCTCCAGTGAGGGGACAGTGACTAGTGACAGGTCACCAGTCTGATGTCACCCCAGTCACTGTAACCCTTTGTGCCCCACCCATGAGCCAGCTGTTCACACATCACAGGATGTATTTGTCCAGTTGTGAGCTGGACATTTTGTCCAGAAGGGTCCTGTGAGAGACAGTATCAAAACCTCTGCTAAAATCTGAAAAGGTTATATCAATTGTCTTCCCTTGATCAGCTAGGTGGGCTACTGTGTTGTAGAAGGAAAAGAGGTTCCACAAGCAGGACTCTTCCTTATGAAGCCATGAGACCCCTTTGGTCCATCATGCCTCCTGAAGACATAGACAAAGAATGCATTAAAGAAGTCAGAATCTTCAGCCTGCAGACTTAAAACTGTACATCTTCAGCTTCTGGTGACCTTGCTTGAAAAATTATCACATTGACGCTCTAGAATCTGGTTGAGGTCATTTGTCTGTGTTTCCCAAGATGCAATTACATTATGCCTCCTTTTTTTTCCCCCCACTGGTCTGCAGCTACATTTTACAGCTGAATTTACTGTATATGGTTTATTCCACATACACTAAAAGCTCTTTTTTTGTTCTCTTTATTATATTTATTATTATACTCAGCTTTGTCCAGCTTCAACTCTATTTCTCTAACTGATCACTGCTGGGGAGCTGCAAGGTCTCCACTGCCAAGCCTGTGCCCCAGATTTCATCATTTCATGCCTTGCAGTGCTCTAAGCTCCATGCTGTGTCTCCATCCTGGTATTGTACTAGATGTAAATATCTCCATTACTCATAGAAGTATTAATTGTTATTTCTACCTATATAAATCTGCACTATACAAAGAAAAACAAAATTAAAATTAATTACTGCATGCAACTCATCACTTAGAGAAATTGCTGTCACAGGAAGTAAAAGAAAACTATGGGCAGATCAAGAAAAATTCAGGCAGGGTAAGCCTGCAGGCTCTTGTCCTGAAGCTCTGCAGAAGCATCATGCTTGTTTCTAGCAGTGGCAGTGCCAGGTCACAGGTCTACCCTGCTGCACTTCTTGCCTGCTCTCTCAGCAAATTGGGCAAGATGTCATGTGGAGAAGGCCTTTAAATTTTTAAGTAGTAGAAGTAGTACATCCAGTGCAAGTCCATATGTCTCTTGTTGAATGTTCACTGATGAAAGAGATTATCCAAATTTTGGAACTTTTAGAGATCAATAGCTGTGAATGAAACAGTAAAGCAAGGAGCTGCTCTTTTTAATTTTTAATTTCCAAATTAAGCCTTTAGTGTACAAACACACATTTCAGGACATTTTCTACCACTAATACTGTGCTGCCTAACTGGAATCAAAAGTCTATGTCAAAAGCATGAGAAAATCTTCCTTGTCAGGTAATTCCCTCAGCACTGTGATTTTTTCATTTCAGTGGTTTGCAATACAAAACCAGTATATTAAGCAGTAACTTACTGGGCTAGTAAGCAGATGGAACTAGTTTACATTCGCCCATTCATGTGAATCCTTTTTTAAAAGGACTTTTATAGTGAGGTCTGTTTTGCTGAAGCCTTTAAAGTCATTGTAATAGAAAGAGATGGAATCGTATAGAAAGACATCTCTAATTGGATTCCCAAAACTGCAGTGTGGGGATTTGGCAGTTTCTCCTAGTCAGCATTGACAGAGTTCACGAGTTCTAGCTGGAGTTTCCAGGCTCAGTGGTCTGCTTCATCTAAAGAGCATGTCCAGACTGGATACTGGAGGTTGATACTGGAAAAAACAATCCACAAGCAAAACTATACAGAGCCAGAGATAGTGGAGAAGGGGTCTGTCTTCATCTTTATCCCATATGCATGCCCTGTGAGAGCTGTGGGTTCAGGTCAGTTGCCCATGCTGTGATGGCAGGTTCCCATCCCTCTGCTGGGCACTGTCAATGTCCGTGGGAGACATTTGCTCCCTTGGAAGCTTTGGGGGAGGTTGACCCCAAACTCCCTTGGGCTTGCCTGGAATGTGCCAAAGACACATACACATGCCCACTGTTTAGGTAGGGAATGCATGCACTTATTTTAAGAGAGACACTTTCCCAGAGATCTAAATTTTAGAGACTTATGAAACTGGAAGTGGTGCTAAACAATTTTAATTCCACCAAGGCTGAAAATTAGCATGCTGAGAAAGCCTAATGACCTAGCTTGGAATTACAAATCTTTAAATCTGACTTCTCTACCAAGGCAATTGGGAAAAAATGAGGACTTTGCCAGTGTGTGCCCAGGTGGCCAAGAAGGCCAATGGCATCCTGGCCTGGATCAGCAATAGTGTGGCCAGCAGCATCAGGGTAAGGACTGTTCCTCTGCACCATGCCCTGAATCCTGGCTTCAGTTCTGGGACTCTCACTTCAGAAAGGATATTGAGGAGCTGGAGAGAGTTCAGGGAAGGGAAACAGAACTGGAGAAGGGTCTGGAGCACAAGTCTGATGAGGAGCAGCGGAGAGATCTGGGTGTGTTTAGCCTGCAGAAAAGGAGGCTCAAGGGAGACCATATCACTTACAACTCCCTTAAAGGAGGATATAGCCAGGTCGGAGTCAGCCTCTTTTGCCATGTCTCAAGCCAAAGGATGAGAAGAAATAGTGTTAACTTATGCCAGGGAAGGTTCATACTAGACACTAGGAAAAATGGTTTTTTTTGAAAGGGTGGTCAGGCATTGGAATAAATTGCCCAGAGAGGTGGTGGAGTCACTTTCTCTGGAAGTGTTCAGGAGGTATCTGGATGTGGCATTTGGGAATATGTTTAGGGATGATTATTGTGGCGCTGGGGTGACAGCTGGACTCAATGATCTTGAAGGCCTCTTCCAACCTTGATGATTCTGTGATTCTGTCACTCTGAGGACCATGCTTAGACTTTTGTGTCCTGTTCTTCTTGTGCATGTGCATCTGTGCTATGCAGGCACTTGACCTGGTTGCCAGCACTGCTGTTTCCAGTGCTGGAAACTCTTAGGACCTCCCCATACCTCTCCTCTTTCTCAGGCTTTGGTCATGTGTCCCAGCAAATCTGTGTAAAAGCCCCTGTCGCAAGGTTGGCAAGCCTGTTGGGACACTCTTGTGGGACTTTTACAACCACATCACCTCTTTCCTTCCAGCCCTTATTTATGAGTGAGGATGCATTCATCTGTTTTGAGACCTGACTGTGTGTTCTGTCTGCTAACTCCTCCCTGAGTCTCTTATTTACAGCCAGAGAAAAGAGACCTTCACTGAGGCAACAGCAACTCCTGTGCCAAGGTGGCAGCCCAACACAGGCCTGCTGTGCAGGGGAGCCTGGCAATAGCTCATGCTCTGGGTGACAGAAGTCACTTCTGAATGCAGAGGCCATGGAGAGAAGGGGCTCTGGGACATCACAGAGGCCTCTAGAGTGATTGTGTATCACCAGCCATGCTGATGAGTATCCCCAGCATGCTGAGTGCTGAATTGTGCTGCCATGTCACGCGTGCCCTGGCTGGAAAAAGCATTCAGCTCACACACCACCAGTACATTTCTGGAGTCAGGAACCAAAATAGTCCCTGCTAATTTGGAGAGGAAGCTCCAGTGAGTAACAAGAAAAGAATACATCCCATTTGCGGTTGTTTAAGAAATCATACCACACAGGTTGAAGTCAGAGCTGCAGTCAGTTTGGCTCCACGGGCTGGCAAGTGCAGAGTTCCCTGCCCTGGCAGCCGATACAGCTCCCCCCTCACCGTCCCCTCCAGACACTCCTGCAGCAGGGCTTGGCCTGGCTCTGCCCTCTCGGGTACGACTGCTGACATTGCTTCCCACCACCTTTTCCTCTCCTGCCTAACGGTGCTCGCATGATCCCAGATAACTGTAAAAATCCACATTTCGGAGGAGGACTGGCAGGGTTGTAAAAAATGATCAAGATTCTCCCTCTTGGCATACGCCTGTGCCAAGAGCAGACTTCACAACCACTCTTCCTTCCCCAGGACATTCCAGCACTTGGTGACTGTCTTTAGGGAGGCCTCTCTGAGGAGCAACTTACTGAAACCTTCTCCTCTCTGCTTTTGGCTCGCTCCTCTTTGCCCCCTTCAGTGAGGACAGATTGTTCTGGCTGTTGTTGAAGCAAGCTGCAGACTGTTCTTGTTCTATTCTTTGCTACTTCCCCCACTTTGCAATGATTAAGGACAGCTTTTCAGCATCAAAAGGTATTTGATCCTATTAAATGCTGGGCCAATTTAACTGTTTTCTTCTGTGGACAAAAGAGAGAGGGTTGAGCACAGAAGTTTCTCACACATGTCAGACCTCCATCGCATTGTTTCACTGCGGTTGACAGAAAATTGCCAATATTTTTGAGAATGTAGTAGAAGAAAAAAACCCTAACACCCACAACATCGTTTTTTCTATTTGTCCTGAAATATTCAAGAACTTAAATTGACATTATTTCAAGGCACAGGATAAAAATAATCGATTTCTAGTAAACATTATTTGCTTAACTTCTCAAAAACTGAAATGTCTAGTGTTTTCATTTTCCATTCTCCAACTGAAAACAGATTTGTGGTAGATTTTCAAGAAAAGAAAAATTTTAAAGGTAACTGCCTCTTTTTCTGGAATGCTTCTGGTCTCAAATCACCTTCAAAAAAACTTGTCAAGTACATTTAGCAGCTGACATAGCATTAAAAAAAACCAAAACCTATTGGTGTTTCCCAAGAGCAAAGGGAAAAGACAAGTAAAGGTAAAGGTTAGGAATGCTGTAGTTGTGTAGCCAGGCAGAGCAATCCATCACGCAGGCACTGCTGGCAGTGTGCACCCTTCAGGCTGGAAACGCTCCTCAGCCCAGAGGGGTGAGATGAGGGTCACTGGTGTGGGGTCAGACCTGCGTGGGGCTGGGCTGGGGCTCTGTTACAAAGCAGGCCAGCACCTAGCAGGCAGGTTGGTGGTGACCACTCTCTTAGGAATTAGCTCAGTAGCATGAGCACAATCTGGTCTCTGCTGTGGAGAGCAGACAATTAATTTCAGCTGGATAACTACAAACCACACAGGGAGACAGCATTTTTTGATATAAAAGCATTTTATTTAGAGTCAGAGTTCAGTTGTGTTTGGAACTAGATGATCTGTAACGTCCCTTCCAACACAAACCATTCTGTGATTCTGCAATTTAATTAGATTACATCTTGGTTTAAAATCAGAATACTTTTCCCTAGGCAATGTACTTACCACGAGGGTTTCTTTTTTGGTGTATGTGAAACTTTCTTAATTTTAATGGCAGGAAAAAACCACAGAGGCTTATCCTGTAAAATTAATCTTCTTTGCTACATAGTGTTCCGGGACTTCATGCTTGCTATTTTTTTTATATCTGTATTCCACACAAACAACCCTGCTGATTTCTCTACCAAGGACAAGCAGATATGCTCATATCTGAGCTTCTCCTCAACAATGGTCACAGGTGGCACCTTAAGAAACAGTGCTAGAACTTGTAAACTAAACTGCAAAACCACCAGGGCCACTTTTTTTTTGAGACACTTCTTATAAAGTTTGTAAGGCATTTCCTATACCTTCCCTCCTGCCTAAATTCAACACAAAATCTGAATTTTTAGAAACCTCAATTTACTTATATTGACTCTGTCATGAGTTTATAGATCATGTTAGGCCTCATAGTATGTTTTTCTTAGTTAATTCAGTCCAGTGCCGAACTACAAACTGAGCAGACAGTTCAGACAGTTCAGACAAAACCAACAATCAAATAGGCATGTATTCAGTGCTAGTTAGAAAATGGTGAGGAAAAATTTCAGAGTTCTGATGAAATCTCTATATCCTTTATGATAAATTCTGTGAATTCACTGAACTCTGCTTACAGCTCTGTGCATAGTAACAGAGCAGGTACAACCAAAAAAATTTCATCACACCCTGGTGTAATCTGAGACACCTGAAAGCCTGTTAATAATTTTTCAGATTGGTAACTCATTAACCATCTCAGAAGTGGCACAGTCCAGTTTCCAGAGGAGTGTAGAGTAAACATCCATGTCTGTCTGTATGTGCCTGGGCTCGTAGTGGCAGAGGGAACCAAAGGCAGCAGAACACAGCTAAGTATCCAGATATCAAATTAACTTAATTTTTTGCTTTCAAGAGCCCATCCCTGTTGTTTCAATCTGCTGCAACCTTCTGAAAATCAACGCAAATTCTTTGCTTGAAGAATTTCTTTATTTGGGTGGGAGGCCGAATGCCAAGGACCAACTTGCTGTTCAGTGAAAACCATTCCTGTAGCCCGCAGTGCCTCTGTTTTGTCTTTGCAGCGTGTGAACAGGCAGCAGCCCAGATAATGTTCATAGCCCTTTATCCCTTCTGCATTCCCAGGAGGTCTCTGGAGATCAATTCACAAAACAAAGATAGTGGATGGAAGGATGTTACATTTTCACTAAGACAGTATTTCTGAATCAGTAAATTATTAAACAAGCATTGTTCCCTGCTTGTGCATTAATGTGCAATCAGCTGCCACATGAGAGATATAAAAGAATATTCTAAGTCTTGCACAAGCTTTGGTTTAGTACCAGGAAGTACCTGTCGATGAGAGATAAGCAGCCTGCCAGGATGCAAGTGGTATTAGTCTAGCAATTGCCTAAAATAATTTTCTGCTTTTGCCAGGAAATGATGCACTTTTTCATTCTTGCTCAGTGTTTCATCCATGGCCAGAACAGGGCTCTCCCATCATTTCCCACACGCTCTCACACTGACTTGTACACACTGCCTTTGCCATCAGCCTTGATCTTACATGTTCACCTTGCTGCTGTCCCAGAGGGCCAGGGAACACACACAGGCTGTTTACTACCCCTAAGGAGTCTATCAACATCCTGATTCCCTACCAAAGTGGTATATTATCTTACTGACAATGTTTGTGACCTTCTGCAGACCAAGTTGCTAATAGCTGTGTCTGGGCAAAGAGCAATTTTTCCTCATCATATGGGTGTTTAACCTTTTCAGCTTTCTTCTTGCTGCAAATGAACACAAGCTCAGCATCTCCCCAGAGGTTCTAACCACCAGCGGGTCTTCAAAGTGGCAATTAATCATCAGGAGAAAAATATACGCTGGTGAGGGTTTTTTCCTTTGTGAACCACAACTGACAGTCTTTTACTTACGTGCTTCTATTATGTTTTGAGTAAACAATTGAACCAGAGAGTTTTTTTCAACCCTATCAACTATGAAAGCAGAGAAACAATCTCTAAAAGCACAACTGTGCACAAGGGCTCCAGGGCAGTGCAGCCACTTTCCTATGGTCTTACCACTCAGCGAGGGGCACCACAAGGTGCGTCCCACTCTGCCCTCCTCTCCAGCCCGTGTGGGCAAAGATGAGAAGAAAAGGCATTATTTTTAAAAGAAATAAAATGAAAAAGCTCTTGAAACACCACAGCAATTGTCCAGGGAAGCAGTGTAATTGCAGGCTGGGCCAGCCACAGCCTCCAGTGTCACCTTGGAGACCATCTGGCAAACTCCACGCCTCCCAAAAAAGGGGGGTAGTCACGTGTGTAAACAGGTAAAACGAGATGGATAAGGAAGCTTTGTAGGGAGGCCACAGCCCATTATCACCCGAACTTGTTGCTTGAGCCTGGAAGAACAACACCATCCAAGCCTCCCGAACACCTTCCAGTCCTGAGTGGAAACCCCAGATTCAGAAAAGCATTGCAGGTTAAGGATTTTTTTTTCCTGTTTGCTACCTCACAGTAAGTTTCTCTGATCAGCCAAGAGTAATTTAATTAATTTTAATTAAATCTGAATTTTAAACATAATTTTTTCATCTAATTTTTTAAAAAATAGTTTTTAATTTAGATATATATATATATGTGTGTGTGTATGCTAAAGAGCAATCGCAGTGATGTCCACCTGTCAGAAGGTTGAAGCTGGATGATGCTGGTCACGATGGAGAGAGACATGGGAGGCTGCTGCAGAGGGGTCAGTGGGGCTGGGAAGCCAGATTTTTAAGGAGGTGTTTAGGCGGTTGTCAAATACTCCTGTAGTTTTCATGCTTTTAATAGTTTAAAGAAATTATAAGAAGTAAACTAAATGTGTGCAATTGGTTTAGGCCACTTAATCTATTCTTAGATCCCGAGATCTTCTGCTCTGGGGTGGGTGGTGTGCAGCTTGTGTCTTTGGCCAGGACAGGCTTTCAGCAGCCTGGGCAATCCAGAGGTAAGTATGGGACCCTGCCCATCATACTGCAGTGGCTTTTAGGATTTTCATAGGAGGCTCTTGGGCTCAGCTGAAGGATCATATCTAAACAAATGTTGCAGAGCTTAGACTGAATCTGACTCTTTCCAGGTTTAATCCTCAGGCACAGAGGAATGTAAAGGGATCTGGTTGCTGAACAGCCTAAGATTCTTTTGGAAAAATCCAACCCAAAATTTAAGGCTTTGTATTTGTTAGGAATAAATGCAATCATTTCTGTTTGGCCTGCACAACACAGTATCACCTATAGAAACAAACAATGCTGACACCGTGGGGTATTGTAATTGTTCATAGCCTAGGCTGTTAAACAAAACAGAACTCTCTAGCATTCAAAATTAAAATAAACACTGCTGGTTAATTTCACTGAGGGAGAATCTGATAGTCTTGGATGAGATACACAAATTAAAACCATGTGGAATTACTGTTATGACCTGTTCTTTTTTTATTAATAATGTCAAGATGTAACACATTTGTAGACTATGCAGAGAACTGCTATATTCAACAGACCCTGACTGCATCTTTAATTACTTCATATTATCCAAAAAGGAGCAAGAGCAAAATGAAAGAGGAGGAAAGAGCATGGGAATTACTGTTATTCCTCCCTCCTTGCACTGATTTGGAATCTCTTTTCTTACAACATAGCCTAGGAAGGGTTTACCTCTAACTTAAGCCTTCAGCCAACAGAAATAGGAAAGTGGTATAAGTGTCTTTATGGACCAGGCTTGCATGTAGCAGGTTTTATATTTAACCGGTTTTCTGTATTTTCTGGATTTACAAAAAGGATTCTCAAATGCTTGCTGCCATGTGGCACAGGAAGCCAGGTCCTGTTTAAGAGGCTTTTGTGTGATGTGAAAGAGCAATTAATTTACAAACAGACTTTAATTTCTGGGTTTTGTATGGAAACATGTTGTTGGTGGTCTAGTTAGTGAACATTATAGAGAATGCAGATTTGCAAAGAGCAGCAGAAATATTTATTATTAGTGTTTTTAACCACGATACTTGGGGTAAAAGAAGTGGAAATAGCTTCACCTATGGTACTAGTGAGATTATTGGAGAGCTCTGACCCACTTCAGAAGGAACACTGGGAAAATATTGAAAAGTTCAAGAGCAACAGCAGAATTATCTGAGATCTGGAAATTCATTTTGTACCAGGAGTCCTGAGCTATGCCTAATTACTAAGCCAAAGCGAGTTTAAAAGGGACCTTCAGCTACTTACACCTGGACACATTTTTAATAGGTAGCTCTTTAATCTTGTAAAAGAGAGAAAAACAGCATCTAATATAGTGGAAATTCAGACTAGAAACAACATATATTACAAGAAAAATTATTCAATACTGGAACAACTTAGCCTAGAGATGGGGAGTTCTGAAGCAGAAATGTTTATAGATGTAGAAGCAAACTTTATTCTTCCTGCAGAAAATTACAGAGGATTGGCCAGTTTCAGTGGCTTTTATTGAGGTTCAAGAGATTATAACAGGTAACAAATCAGATTATCCCTCCGTAGCCTCAATTCATGAGTCTTACTGCAATGATTATTTGATACACATTGCTGTATTCTGGAAATTACTCCACTGAACCTGAGGCAAGGAGATGCTACACTCTTTTCATGGTGTGTGTGTGTGTGTGTTTGTGTAGATTTTTGCAGTGTGCAGTAGAGACAAATTGTGTCCTCGTTGGTCTCAGTATTTATAGAACTCCATAAAAACATAACTTAGCATAGAGAGAAGCACACTGCACAGTCATATGCTTCCATCTTGTACTCTGTACATAGATGTATATAGTTGCTATATTATATATATAAGCAATAGTACATTATTATACAATGTAAATATAGTTTGCACCGTGTTTATGTAACCTCTCTGTATTTTAAAGTCCTTCCAGCTAAGCATTTCCCCTTAAGGACAGGTCACTGTTTGTAGAAAACATTTTTGGCTGCTGATCTCACGCAGCTGTGAGATCTTCCTGGTCACTGGTTAATGAGTTCCCAGAAGAACTTTTCCTGCTCTGTCTGAAGCAAAGGCCAAAATGCTCTATATTTTACCTCTCTAGACTTCTACAGTAAGCTAGTACTGTAACCATTTGGGGAGTACAAAACCATTTTATTTTTCTGTTTTTCCAAGCCCAGCTGGAGTCATCTGAAGTGGTTATAAATTCAGCATATGGGGCATTACCAGCAGCCATAGCCAATAGCCACTCTGTAAACAGGAGTGGAGTAGTTAAGACGAAACAGTTTAATTCCATGTTTCTTAAAAGTTTTGTCTGATAATTTCAATTCACACTTCTGCACGTGGAATGACAATGGGATTGGAAGTGCCACATGCACTGACAGTGCCTCACAGGGCTGCTCAGCTTCATCTCCTCATCCCAGCACTGCCTCAGCAGAGCACCAGTGGCCCTCTGAGTCTAGAGCTCTGGCTGTAACTTCTGTGTGCCCTTATTCCCATGGTGCTTGAAAGGCTGGAAAATATTTTGGGAGTCTGTGGTCTGCTGCAGACCCATCAGCCAGGCTATGGAACAGCAGTCGTGGCTCTGAGTATGTGCCCAGGATTCTTTGTGGCCCGAAAATATCAGTATGGGCATGGGCAGTCCCACTTTTCTTAGCACTAGGCACAAATAATCCCTGTGGGAGAGGAAGTGGGTCTCTGCCAGCCTGGGCATGTGTCTTGGTTTACAAGACAGCGTCTGCTAGGGAAGGCCGCAAGACCTCCCTTGGAATGGAGAATGCAAAACCCCCTCCCTCCGGATTATCAGAACTGTGGAACTAAGAGGCTCTCAGGCAGCGAGGTGGGGATAAGAATAGCAGTTCTTTACTAATATATATATATATA
>VZSE01012610.1:136332-266458 GCA_013398275.1 Promerops cafer | reverse complement strand
AAATATCCCAGGCCGGTGGGCGAGATGCACCAGAAACTCCGCGGCAGCAGCTGGAACCGGCGGGGCGTCCCGGCCGGCGTGTAGAGCCCAGAGCAGCCCCGGAGAAACAGCGGGAGATCGGGATAGCGGTGACCCGGCTCCAAGCAGGGCAGCGAGGAGAGGCAGGATTCCCCGGAGAGCACGAGCAGAGGCCGGTCCGTCTCTCAGGCTGGTGATGAACTATCCCCGCAGCAAGCGACAGCCGTCCCGATCCTCACCCGGTGCCACCCCGGCAGCAAGAGAGCGAGGCCGCCCCCAAACTCGCCTTTTACCTGCCTCGTAGTCTCGCGATGGTTCTGCCCTTTCCCCCCAGAGTTCCCCTCCCCCTGCCCTGTTCCAAGCACTCAGTTTCTCAGTTCCTCCCCGGCACTTCTAATGGGGAAAATCCCAACCTCCAACAGCATGCTGCTCTTGGTGGTGCTGTTGCAGCATTGCAGAGTCACAAGCTGGTTTTCCCTATTTTTATTCCAGTGTTTTCTTCTGAGGGAAGCTGGAAGACCTTTGTTGTTAGCATGTGAAACCCTGGGGTGCTAAATACTGTGAAAGTTTAAGTTATTAATTTGTTTTGCAGTTGTGTTTAAAAAGCAGTAAGTGTCGTGTGTAGGTGACTGTTGTTGCTCAGACATGCAATGGGAGAATCTCTGCTCTGCAGAGTTGGGACCTCAGTGGAACAAAACTGAATCAAAGGCAAAGGTCCTCAGCCAGGGTAACTTTTGTCTTCCTGCGGTCAAATGATAGCCGCAAACCTGGCCAGGTGGAAGAGGCTTGGCAAGGATGCTGTGGACACAGAGGGAGCCACACACTCCTGAGTGCACCCACCAGTTGTCAGTGTTCTCACACTGTAGGCAGAAATTTCTTACACGCAGTTTCCTGTCTGCATCTGGATTAATCACAGGGCAGTTGGCTGAGCCCTCCTTTCATGGTCGGTGGCCTTTATTGGCAATTTCCCTTTCTGATAGAAGGATATAAGGAAAAGGACATAGAGGGTCAAAATGGGTCCTTGTGAAAGAGTTGCTACCAGGAGCTTGCAAGTTAGGAATTTGGGATGCTTTGTATGCTAAGGCAGGCTCCAGCACTATGTCTGAATGTGAATCCATGCAACATTGGTGTTTTGGTCTTCCAGATGGGCACAGCAAGGCATGACCGAGAGATGGCAATCAATGCCAAAAAAACCCTGTCCGAAACCTCTGACCTTTTAGAACGACTTCGCCTGCAGTGTTTAGCAAGGGGTTCTTCAGGCATCAAAGGACTTGGCAGGTGGGTATGCAAGATGTCAAACCCATTATTCAGCCTAATAGTTTCAGCTGCAAGAGGCTCACACCCTACACAGGGACCAAAACTTGAGTTTCCTCATTTCAGTGCAAATGCCACAACCCACAGCGCCTGGCATTGGGGCTCATGTGTTTTGGGACACAGGACTGACCTGCTCACCTTTTGAAGGATTGGAGACTGTGAATCCCTCATGAGAAAGTCCTTCTGTGAGACCCAGAACAACTCCTGCCCGAGAAAGGAAGGGAACATTAACCATATATCTCTCCTTGGTGTTTTCTAAAATTATCTTAAGTATTACAGCACTAGAGATTTTAAGCTTCCTTCCCTTTAGGGTATGATGCCCTTGTAATGTTCTATTGGCTGTCTAGTTTATGGGAGGCACCTAAAATCTTTTTGCAAGCATCCCACCCATAGGAAAGGGGTGTTGCATCACATCTTGAGATCCCTCCCAGGCCCCATAAACCACAAATGGATCCAGATGGTGACCAGCTGGAACTTCATCTAAATGTGCAGCTTGCAGAGGGCTATAATGATCAGGAATACTATGGCAGCCTTTTCCTCGTTTAACTTCAGATGTGTAATATTCATGCACCCAATCTAAACAAGTCATCTCTACTGCCAGTAAGTGTAGAGCGTTTTTTGGTTGAGTTTTTTTCCTTTTTTTTTTTTCCCCTCAGAATACAGAACAAGGGGGAAATGTTATCTCAGTAAGATGACTCTTTCCTCCAATACTGTGCTAAACCATTCTCCATGTTTCCTATGCATTTTCCTCAAATTTCATGTTTTCCACAGAGTATTTAGGATTATTGATGGTAACAACAGCAGAACCCTTGATTTCAATGAGTTTATGAGAGGACTACGCCATTATGCTGTGATGATGAATAAGGAAGAAGCACAAGAGCTTTTCCAGATATTTGATAGAGACGGCAGTGGAACAATTGATTTCGATGAATTTTTTGTTACACTGAGAGTGAGTCTGAGAATTTATGTTGTTATTGCATGAAATGGATTAAAATACAGCAGCACAGAACAGAACAAAGTAGAATAGAATATTTGCAAATAAACAGTTGTGGTTTTTTTTCAGTTAATTGTGGCCTTGATTTAGATACTGAAATTCCTGTGCTGCAGTCTGGGTACCTGTGCAGTTCAGCCCATCAGTCTCACTTCTTTGTTGGCTATTTTATGCATCTCTTTATAATATGAACTTATTGAGGGGAGACTTTCTCTAATCCACCAAAGTGACTGATTTTGTCTGAAGTATCATTGCTCTGCTGAAGCCTAAACAATTAAGATAGAAAATATTAGTACTCTGGCTAATTTGTAATTTCTTGTCAGAAATATTTAATATGGGCAGATCAGAAAAGTGTTCTAGGTAGCATTTTCTCTCTTATTGCCCATTTGATATTGTATGTGTAGACACTGAATAGTCTTAATCATATTGCTCGTTTGAGGATATATTGCCCTTTCTAGTTCCTGAACAGTGTAGACTATCACCAGTATATTGTCTGATCTAACTTGTAAGTTTTTCTGCTAGCAACAAGGACTTGAATTTGGAACTGGGCAAGTAGCTGGCAAAAATAAAATTATTCTATTAATATTTCTTTACAGCCTCCCATGTCCAATGCAAGAAAAGAGATCGTCATGCAGGCATTTCAGAAGTTAGACAAGACTGGAGATGGTGTCATAACAATTGAAGACTTACGCGGGAGGTATAATGTAAAATATCATCCCAAATACATAAATGGAGAGTGGACAGAAGATCAAGTTTTTAGAGCCTTTCTGGATAGTTTTGATTCACCCTATGACAAAGATGGGAAGGTAAGTGAAGCGCCTAATTGCAAGCCATGAAATCACCACCTGTCTCAGAATTTGACTTAGGTTATTAAGTGGGGGAGTAATTGCAGTACCAAACATCCATTTGAATCACATTTATATGGAAAATCAAAGTCGATGCATAAGCTGTGCACAGCACTCCTGATACAGCTAGCTTGCACATTCTGAGGCAAAGGGGCTCTGCAGGAGGTACAAGGGTGGTTGTGAGATTGCATTATGGCTTGTAGCCTTAATAATCTCATTTCATAGATTACACTAAGTACATCTTCAGACTACCCACAAAATGGCTGACTTTCATGATCCACATAACTTGGGGGATTTTACACTTCTTAGGAGAATAAATACTAGGATCCAGTTCAAAAGCAAGTTTCCTGCTTTGTTAAATACTTTACATTTAATTCTTCTCCAGTGTAATTACTGAGACACTTGGCTTGGAAATCAGTCCATAACAGAGATAGATTTATCTACAGAGAGTTGGAGGGAGAATGGGTCTGGGGCTACTGCCACAGGCGTGTACCCTGAGGAGCCATGATCTGGGACAGAGCTGGGAGCCCTTCCTGCACTCTGGCTCAACTCTCTGGTTCAGATGCAAAGCCTGGACACCTTTTGTGATGGACTTCTTACACATCTGCTTTGCAGCCATCTCTGAGCATAGCATGCTCTCTTTCCACTTGTTATGTGTCTGCAGACTTCTTTGGTCTGAACTTACATCTGTTGACCAGCTCAGAGGCATCCTGTATCTCCGTGGTTCACTTGGTGACATTTTCAATCTGAGCAGTTAATAATAACAAACTAGGCTGTAGGTTTTTATCAGTGCTTTGTGGAATGTCTTTAACACTTCCCACTCTCCAGGCTGCACCTGGGTTATCAGGGCTGCATTGCACTGGTGGCTCCTACCTGTCTAATGCTCCACCTGAATCCTTCACTTGCTTTGTTCCCACCACTCAGGCTCTCAGTTGTACAGAGGCAATGGGTTTTATCTACTTTGGGCATGACTTTGCACTTAGTAGAGCTGAATTTCATCCCTCCTGCTGCAGTGTTATCCTCAGAGATACCAGTTCAGAGCAATCCCCTTTCACCTCCACAGCAGTCGTGACATCTAGCAAATTTCAAACAAAATGTTCATGCTTTTTGTGCTGAGGACATACACGAACACATTAAATGAGTTCTCAAACTGATCCTTGATGAGTTCAGTCCCTGGTTACTTTGAGCATCTACCTCTTGTTCAGCAATCCTGATGTTAGCTCACCTGATTACTGTTTCTTCTGAGTAAAGACTGTGGCTTTCCTGAATCAGAAGACACGAATGATACTGAATACCTAAAATGTTTTTAGCAGAAATGCCTCAAGGTTGAGCATTTGCTAGAAAGGCCCTCTTCACCATGGTCTTGTTGAGTGCCTCTGAAATAGGCAGTTTTAGTGAGGCTTGTGATCATCTGGTGATGGTAGGACAGTCTGAAGTGTCCCTTCTCCGTATTGTCATGTTTTTCTAAGCTCTCAAAGACACAGTGCAATCAGAGCACAGGAATCACAAAATATGCTGAGTTAGAAGGAACCTATCAGGATCATCAGGTCCAACTCCCAGCCCTGCACAGCACACCCAGAAATCACACCATGTGCCTGAGAGCATTGTCCAAATGCTTCTTCAGCTTTGTAAGGCTGGTGCTGTGGGCACTTCCCTGGGAAGCCTGTTCCAGTACCCAATCACCCTCTGGGGAAGAACCTTTTCCTGACATCCAACCTAAACCTCCCCTGACACAACTTCAGGCCATTCCCTCAGGTTCTGTCACTGATCACCAGAGAGCAGAGATCAGTGCCTGCCCCTCCTCTTCCCCTCACAAGGGAGCTGTAGCTGCAGTGAGGTGTCCCCTCAGTCTCCTCCAGGTTGAACAGACCAAGTGACCTCAGCCACTCCTCACACAGCTTCCCCTCCAGACCCTTCACTATCCTCCTGGCCCTCCTTTGGACACTCTGTCATAGTTAAATGTATTTTTAATATTGTTTTGTATTTTTCAGATTTTTCCTTGTTTATTCAAAAGACATCACAAAAGACATGCATTGTTTTTCTCTTGATTAATTTGATTATTTATTTTTTTAATGGTCATTTTTAAACCTCAAAATACCCATGAAAGGTATTCAAAACTGTTAGGTATTTGAAAGAATATTTACTTCATTAAGTGAGACTTGTTTAGAGAAATGGTATTTTCTCTCTAGGGGTGGAGATAAAATTCCAAGCTGTCTCTGAATTGCATCAGAAACCTCATCCACTTTATTAATAATTATGCAAAGAACCATAGCATCACTGGAAAAAAGTACGTTAAAAAATTTGTCTTCTTAGGCAGCAGTGATTTTGACTTCAGTTCCTGGTAAGGCTAGTTAAACTTCACATGTTTCATCTCCATCCAAGTGTTGTGGAGGACAAGAGCTCTTGTTTCTAGCAAAGTGAAATTAAGGAAATTTTAAAGGTCTTAATTCCTCCTGTTGGATTCCTTTTTGTTAGCAACAACATGAAACAGCAGATGTTCAGTTTCATGAAAGGTTCTTCTCAATGAGTGGTTTTGATTTACAGCATTAAATAAAAGCAAAGGTTCATTTTCCTATTTTTAATTTCTCTGTCTCAGGTCACAACAGAAGAATTCATGAACTACTATGCCGGAGTCAGCGCTTCAATAGAAACAGACGTCTACTTTATTGTCATGATGAAGAATGCTTGGAAACTCTAATCATATAGTTAAAGAAGCAAGACTTTTCTTTCACCTTTTATAGGTTGCTCTGATTAAGTGTACACACAACACCCTCTTGTTCCATAACAACAGTTTCCAGTAACTGTGCCAATTACTTTCAATCTGCAGAATTAATTCCCAGATGCTCCAGTAGGCTCAGCCTCAGGGGATCAGTGCATAATCAGAGAGTAGATCTGGCATTTGGCCACCCCACACATCTGTCCTTTTTATCTTTGCATCACTGGTATGTCTTTGCTTTTCTGAGATGAACTGCTCTTTTCTTTTCTGACATCTGCAATAGGTCACTGTGGCTCCTGAACATCCCCTCTTGCAATGTTAGATACAGCTCTGTTTGGCAGAGGATGCAAAAGATGGAAACCAAAATATTCTGGAAGTGTGATGGTCTTGGACAGGCTGTTATAAATGGAAGGAAGTCTGTCCCAAGAAGGTCATGTAGACCTGTCGCCTGTAGCACTGCAGTATCTCTTGGCTTTGTGGGTCTCACTTGTGTGATGGAGCAACTGCTGATCTTGCTGCTGGGAACATGTGAGTTCCCAGTACCAGGAGGCTGGAGGGGTAATTGAAGATGGGGAGACATGGACCAGGATAAATGCAAAAAGCTTTTTAAAGCCCTGTTTTTTACCCTGGCTCACAACTAAACATACAGACAACTTTCCTGTGCATACCATGTTTCAACCCCCTGTGCAGCTTCTTACAGATTTTCACTCCCCTCCTCCTGCTTTGATTCCTTTATTTCTGTACTGTGAGATCATTTTACTTGTATTTTTCTTCAAAGGGGATACATGTGTTACAGTATTTTTTTCTCTCTGTTTCTGGAATGTTTGCTGACCTGGTTGTTGTTGCCTGTACATACCTACACTGAAAGTTGTTTACTACTTATCTGTATTTTCAGTGTTTTATGACCAAGATATGACTTCAGGGAGCTTTCTGGGAAGTGAAGAACTCATAACTTTCTTATCTTGTTGTCTTCTGTTTCTGATGCTGAATAAAGACTGGGAACCAGCCACATCAATGAGGCTGTCTTAGTTCATCTTCTGTCCTTTGTCCATACAGACAGGGGGGGAATGGTACACAAAGGAAACAGTAAAAAAAAAATCCCGAAAAAACCTAATGTGTGGTGTCTAATTTTTCCTGCTTTGATACCTTTTTCTTTTTTCTTCTACTTTCTGCTCCTCTCTCATCATTTTGCTGCTCTCCCAGACTGAGAAGTTGCTGCTGTAGCAAAGAGTAAATGGCTTGTGCATGGCAGCATTTGCTCCATTTCAGGCTGGCAGCCAGCTAAAAACAGTACAGGGTTATTGAATGGACTTCAAAACAGCCTTTCTGATGAAGTCACAGCTCTTAGCCTGGGTTGCTAACAGTTCAACACTGAAGTCCTGAGTGCTTGCTGCACTGATCCTCTGCAAACCCTATTTTTCTTTTGTCCAGCAATGATCTCAGTATGAGGAATAGCTGCTTGCAATTCCTTAGTGAAGGCTGCTCAAACTCCATTATTTTCTTGACCAGTAAGCCTCTAGAAACTTGTATACTGGCTGACACTGGAAACTAGTAGAGAAACTCTCTTTATGATTGCCAGCCATCATAAGAGGAGCCTTTACTTACCGCAATGCTACTGTAGTGCCAATATATATGAAAAACAAACTTAGTATCAAATAAGGGCTGTACGTGGTCTGGCAGCTTAAATAGAATCCATTCACTTCTCTTTTATTAATTGATTTCACAACATGGTGTTGTGCTCTCTGTCTTCTCTTTCAAACAGAAAGAAAGTAAGGTGGATGGATTGTGGGAATCACAAAATGAAAGAAACATTTCCTTTTGACTTGCTATCTCATGTCTTCACACCCTGCAGTGATCTGACAGGCTGATATTTGTTCAAGGGAAGTGGAAGTTTTAATCTGAATAACTACAGCCAGTTTGTCTTTGGTACTAATACCTTCCAATTTTATTTAATCCCAAACCAATATACATTTTCAGAAGGGAGGCTTGGTACTGAAAGCAACTGTGCTTTTTTGAAACCAGCAGAAGTTTTGGCACTGGCTTCTGGGAGCCTTAGCTGAGCCTGTGGCAGCTGGGAAAAATCCTGTGCTTCAGGACAAGATTTCTACACTGAACTGGACTAATGGGGTTTGTGTGGGGACTTGAAGGACATGATCCAGGAGAGCTTAAACCTCACCCTGGTGGTGTATCCCTGGTACTCTCAGAACAGTTCCCAGCTCAGGTCTGCCTGCGTGTGGACCTCATTGCTCACTGGATGTTCCCTGGGAACATGGCTCCCAGCTGAGTAATTTCAACATTTGTACAGAACCATATTCCAAGGGCTGGTTTCAGGTGTTTTCGAAGTCAGCGGCAAAGTTTCCTTTCACTTCTGTGGGAACAGAGTTGCTCTTGGAGCAGTCTGAATAACAACTGGTAACTTCAGAAAAGGTATAGTGCTTTCAGGAAAAAAAAAATCGTCTGGGAAACAAAACCCATGGTTTTTCACTAGTAATCAGATGCTGTAGAACTCAAATTGGAATCTGTCCTTTACGAAATGTAATTTGATTAATATGTGTGAAAATTAATGGAACAGCACAGCATTTAGCTGCTAGATAGTAAAATCTCTACTGGGGAATGTGCAGCCATAATGGCACACTGAACACACACACTCTTCAGGGATTAAAGGAAAGTTAAAAGGATTTGAACCAGACAAGAGGGATTTTCAAGACTAACAGCAAGTACCCAGAGCCTCCCTTCAGCACTTCACTCTCCCTGTCTGTGATCTGGGGGACCCAAAAATCAAGCTGAAAGGCCCCTGTCCAGCTGCAGCTGCAGTGTGCTGGTTACAGACCCAGCAGATGCAGGAGATAAGTGGTGATGCTGTCCTGCCAGCCTGTGGCTCCACAGCACACACAGCAGATTTTGTGAGATAGGTGGCAATGCACACCAGTATCTGGTGCTAGCATCAAGATGGGAGATCTTGGTTGGTGCTTCATGTTCAAAGCACTATTTCTTCGTTCTGATTGTGCAACAGATGCTGAACAGGATGGCACAAACCACAGGCACATCTGAGTCTGCAGGGCAAGGGGGCAGTCCCAGAGGTGGAGGTTTTGCCTGCACCTTGAGTTCCAGCCTGCTGTCTGGCACAGCCTCTTGTCAGGAATACCTTCCCCAACAGCCAGCACTGAAGTTTGCTCCAAAAATGTTAGTAGAGCCCTGTGGGAGAGAGAGAAAAGGCTCCCTAAAACTCTTCCAGAATTTTGCCCCCACTTCTTGCCTCTGCATGAGCCATCAGAGCATCTCAGTTACACCACCCCATAACCCCAAAAGAGCACAAGGTAGGGGGAAAAAGGTGTGGGACAGCCTTTTCTTCTGGTGTGTTCCCCTGGGAAAGGTGGCATTTCTGCAGCTTCCTTCACTACATTTTTGTTCTGGCCTCCCTGTGCTCTTTGTGGCTTCATATTTCTGTCTGGGAGAGGAAATTTTTGGCTTGATGTGATACAGAAATGTTTTTTTTTAATACTGTCTCCTGCAGAACAAAATTCAGATTCAAGCAATTGAGTTTAATGCAAGCCCCACGCTCTGCCATATATTCTTGAGACTAGACCACAAGAGATTTTCAGTGATCTGATTCATTCTGGTGCTCTTGTGACACAAAGCTATCTTGGCAGAGGCAGATGGCAGCAGCAGCAGTTTTGCAAATGAAATCACCTGTGCACATTGCTGTATAAAATTCAACTTGCCTTTATGTAATTCCTTGCACATAGTGCTACCTCAAACCTCTGCAGCCATGTGGGCAGAGCATGGCTTTGCCATCTCAGAGCAGTCACTGGCAGAAGGAGCAAGACCAGTGATTTTGCTGATTTTTGGCTTGCAGCTCCTATCCTCCACACTGGGAGCAGCAGCAGCAGCAGCAGCACACTGAGGTTTCCCAGTAAAACGGGTAATGCCAAGAGCAACCTGGCACTGCCAGCAGCTGCCTATTGTCTAAGTCACTGTGATTATAGCTCACCCCGTTTCTTTAGCTTTCCTCTCCTGTAGGGTGAGCAGAAAGCAGGATTCCCAGTAGCATGTGCTTTACACCAAGTCCTCAGGTGGCTGAAAGCTGCTTCTCTATCTGCAGCAGCCCCCTGGCCATACTGGTGTGCCTCATCTGAGTCTGAAACCCCTGTGGTTTCAAAGTGAGCTTGGTTTTGGCTCTAGCACCTCTTCCATGCTCATGCCTGGAGGTTTGCAGCCACCCCAGGTAAAGCAGCCCCACCTCCACAAAAACCTGGGCCCAGGCTTCCCCTCAGCTCACAGCACTGCTGCTGATCCCAACAGGAGACTGGGGACAGGATGCAGCCTTTATTGAATATCTTGGAAAGAAAGGAAACACAAGGTTTTGTGGAAGTTGAATCAAGTCTGGTTTTCTGTGGAAAAGTAGAGATTGTGGTAGAATGTGAGAAGTATTTATTTTCCTGAGAAAAATCTGTTTCTTTTTTTCATTTAAAACATGGTATTTTTTCCAAAAGCTGCAGGTTTGTTTTTGTTTTTTTTTTCTTTACTTTCAAAAGGTGGAGTGGTTTCTTTAGCTTATGTACATTTTCTGGAAAATCAATTGTCAGACTGTGTTAGAGAAGCTCCAACTTTGTCACATAGATTTACTCCTTTAGACATTTTCATCAATGCATTTCTGCTTTGTGTCTCATTTGTTCTGTTGTTTGACAAACCTTTGGGGCTTTTTACATTCATTCAGTGATAGTCCTGATATTGGAATAATCTAATTTTGCTGTAAACATGTAAGTTACGCCATCAATATTTAACAATAACGGGATTTTTTTTTTTTTTTTTTTTTTAACCTACAGCAGCAGCTCTGTTTCCCAATGAAAGAATCTCAATCCATTGGCCTTACTGTGATTCAGCTAAATTCTGTGTTGGAGCTTGCTGCAGCAATACATCCTAATATCAGGTTAGGAGTGTCTGATGTAAAAATCTGTCTTCCCTGGAAGATGCAAAAGAAATGTTTGTAAAATATAGAGTCTGTTGAGCCACAGTTTACAGCCATCACTCTTGTAAACACTGTTGTTCTCATTCTTAGGTTACAAAAGATGAATTTCTGAATTACTGCTATGGAGTTAGTTCTTCTGTGGACACTGATGCCTACTTCATTTTAAGGATTTAGAAATCCTGGAAATTCTGTCTTTTGCTTTTATTTGCGCAAACTTCTTTAGGGCCACAGACTACAAATAAGTGAAATACTGCTTAGTTTGTTGGGGGCTGGATTTTTCCCCCAGGCCCCATCTGAGCAGCGCTTTTGGAGCTGCACGATGCGATGGCACCAGCAAGTGTCCCCGCGCTGGGCTCGGACTCGTGGCTTCGTGTTTCAGCAGGTGGCGCTTAGAAGCCAAGGAAAAGCCATCCTGACTGAAACCTGAAGCTGCCGCGTGAGCAAGGGATGATATAGTCGGTATAATTTAACAATTGCATTTTCTGGCATTATCAGTTGTTTTCTTGTGTGTACATTAGATTTGTTTTGCCAATGCTCTGTGACACACAGGAGTGCTAGTTTGGGTGGCTTCATGATCACAGTAATAAGGAGGTGTTTGACTCTACAATAATTCTTCACAGAGGTGGTAAGTCTTCTTTATATCACATTTTATCTGTTTTTAAATGATAGCTTCAGAAGCCCCACAACCACAGGGATAACTAGCTTGATTTAAAAGTGTATTGACTAAAATCCAACTACTTCTCCCCCCAGGCTGCAGCACTGCTGTATTGCTGTACAAATACAGGCCTTCAAATCAATAAACACTACTGCTAAGAAGCTGAGAAGGGGCTGTACTCCTGCCCTGCAGAAACACCCTGCCAGCATCACCATGTCCCTTGCTGCCAGAAGAGATGGTTTCATAGTCAGCTTCTGCCTGCCAAAAGTAGCCCTGGACTCAGCCACATGTCCCTGCAGCAGTGCTTGCCAGGCCACCCTTTCAACGTTTATTTCATAGCCCAGATTTCACTGCACATCACAGGCACCTAGCCATCCCTCCACCCTGGCAGAAGCAGTACTCTTGCCTCCTCACAGTTGCTGGTCATCTGCTGCCCCACTGACACACAGCATCTGTGTGTGTTTTTTCAGCCTGTCTAGTGGATGTGCACAAGGGGAGGAGATGTGGTAAACAAACTAACACTTCAAGCCGGGGATGACTATTGCCTTGAGATGTAATCAGCATCATTAGAATTAGACTGTGACTCATTGTTATAACTGACAATAGTCTAAGTTTGTTTGTGTACAGCTAAGAGACATTTGCATAGTGCAGGAGAGGAGTGCTCGTAGTGCTGGGAGGCACTTGCACGAGCTGCACATAGACAAGGGGAGAAGCAAAGATGGGAGGGTGTCTGTGTGGCACCACGACTGCAGGAGAGGGGCTGGAGCCCAGTGGGCACATAGCAGAAAAGAGCAGGCAGCTCCAGGCATTGTGTCATAAACCAGCTACAGAGAAACCAGGGTCAGCAAGCTGGGTCTGGGTGTGCAGCTGAGTAAGAGCACTGGAGGCAGAAAGGGGAGAAGGAAAGTTGTGCTGAACTAAAGGAAGTGCATGGAGTATATGAAAGCTGAGAAAAACTCCTGTGTGATTACTGAGGTAGATGGGAAATTGTGAACAGCTCTGGAGAAATTGTCATGTAGAATAAGGAAACAGCTTGAGAGGTCGTCCAGACATAGCCATGGCTGTACCCTCATATATGGACTATATATAACTTGGCCATAGACAGGAAATGCTTGTGGTGTTTCTGGCTTTGCTGCATATTTGGCTTTATTTTTTTTTTCCCGAAACAAAGCTGAAAGTGGTTCTATCTGCATACATCCAAGAAATGTGTTACAGAATTACAGAATTACAAAAATGGAAGGAAGCATAGCACATACTGCAGAGGATTTTCCTGACATGCTTTTGCTTCTTCCTCTATCCCCTTTTTATTGTCACTGTGTCATTGGAAGAAGGTATCATTCGAGTATAGTCTGTCTGTTTCTACAGTCACACTGTGCAAGTTCTCACAGTATAAGCATTATCAGCAGCTCTTTTTGAGAGGAAATACAGCACTATAAAGCAAATAAATGCCCAGGGATTTGGTCTTTTTTTTTCCTGCATCAATTAATGCTTCATTTGGCGGTAGACAGCAACAAAAACCATTCTGTAAAATGCCACTGGAATGCCTTGGGTCAAATCCAAGGCCCCTTTGCACACAGTAGCTGTTAGGTTCTCCCCACTTGATAGTTTCCCTGGCGCTGGGTGAAGGTGGAGGAGGTGGAGTGCTGTCTTGGGAAGGCTGGTTTTGGCTTGATGTGGTCCAGAATTGCTGTTTGGTTTGTACTGTCTCCTGCAGCATTAAATTCTGATTCAAGCAACTGAGTTTAATGCAACTCTCTGCCATATATTCTTGAAACAAGGCCACAGTAGATTTTCAGTGATCTGATTCATTCTGCTGCTCTCCTGGCTCAAAGCTGTCTTGGCAGAGGCAGATGGAAGCAGCTGAGGTTTTGTGACATCTCCGTGACCATTATCAGTCAGAACAGATCTGAGCATCTCATCCTCTGAGGATAAGAGAGGACTCTTTTCACCCTTGGACTCTGTGAATGTGAATATAACTAGGTAAAGGAGAATTCCAAACAGCTGGAGGAACTGAGACTGCACAATGAGGTGAACCCCAAGTCCAGAGTGCAAGAAAGCAGCTTGGATGTCCCATGGCCACACCGTTTTGCTGTCATGCAACCATGTGGCTGTAGCAGCTTTATCTCCAAGTGTGTGCTCCAGAATGTGCAGCATCCAAGGAGGACTGTGAAGTGGCTCAGCCATAATATAAAAAAAAATAATAAATGGAATACTATAATGAAAAAACGTCACAATGCAAAAAAAAATATTAAAACATAAAAAATAAAAAATAATACCAACAAAAAAAAAACATCTTCCGGCAAACTATAAGTTATTTAAAAAAAACAAATCAGGTCTTGTCATCAGTGGCAAGGATCTACGACATTCTATGCATCTTCCTATGTCAGATGTTGCATGAGAACATTGCCTGTCCAAATGCATAGTACTTGTGTACAGTCACAGCCATTGGGAATAATGCTAGTAAACAAACATGGTCAGCCCAGCCTCTGGAATGGAAAGCACTGTGCTACACTGATAATTGCATAAGACCTGCAGAAGAGGACAGCATCATGCAATTTACAGACCTAATTCAGCTTCTAGGAAGAGAAAGGACTTTGCTTCTCCTACTTGGTACATGAAATGTTGAAGACCTCAAAAGTATTAGCAGAAGTACCTGTGGATGCTGTAACTGGCTTAAGGGCAGATCTTTGCCAATAGCAAAAAGTACTGGCATTTAGGGTTTGCTTTGTTTTAATTTGCGTCTCAAAAAAATCCCCACAACAAAACCCCCAAACCAAAAAACTAAATCCATCTCAGGAAATACCTCCCTCAGGTGGGTCCATGTAACATTTTTGCTGGGCTCAGCTAACTCTCATTGTGGTGGTCAAGCTCCTGAATCCCCAGGCACCTAATACTTCATAGCAACTGTAAGTTACTGTCTTTTTGTCTTTTTACTGTCTTTTGACTGACTGGGGGGGAGTTAGTCTTGACCCACCAGTGTTTAAAAGAGATTCGGTTCTATTTAAAAGGTATTTATTGCCATATTTCTTGCTAAGGCATTAATAAGAGCTTAACTCTGTAACCAAGAGGGTAACAAAAGAGTTCATTATTTTCTACGAGACATGCTGTGATCCTCAGCTGGGACTGCATTGTCACTGCTCTGGATTAATCAGATTTGAAGATCAAAATCAGGTTGAATTAAGTTTAATTTCTGCTGAAGTGAAGACTGCTAGCAGCATACTGAATGCTGAGATAGGCTACTTCTCACTGGAATGTAGGAGAACCCAGTTCCCTGCAGGTACAGCACTGCACCGTGAGCAGATTGCAGGAGGGAGGTGGGAACTCACAGCATACGGGAAAACAAATCCAGAAAGCTTCAGTATCCTGTGTGTGTTAGATAGAAAACTGCATGCTGTAATTCTTGTGAGATTTACTGAATTTTGTAGAAGCTGGACATTGTGACATAGGCTTCCTCATTGTTTGGTGATCTCATGTCACTGCTAGGCAGCATCTGCGATACGGTGTCATCATTCAGAGGCTCTGGATGGGGCTGGCCAGAAGGATCCAGGGGACAAGTGGAGGGAAGGCTGAAACCATCGTTGTGCAGGGGCACCCTGTTGCTGTGGCAAACCTCATACATGCTGGAGCTGCAGCTGCCCTCAGTGACTGCAAACTGGCTGGGGCCCAGGAGCCTGTGCAGGGCCTTAGCTGGCCAGACTCCTTCGTAAGACACCGGCAGGTTTAGGTTGTTTTTGTCTGCCATCACAGGGATCGTCTTCAGGTCTGGTCCACTCCTGAATTTTTCTGGAAGGCTTGTCTCTGGAGCAGTTGATGGCTGCAGAAAATTTTCCAGTTCAGCTTTTGCCCAAAGGCCATCCACTTTATGGATATGAACATAACCAAAACTCTCTGGGTTAAAGCTTATATCAAAATTCTGTGTGGCAAAGGGAACAGCACAGTTAGTCAACAGTGGTTGGTAGCTTCAGAGAAAAGATACTTTGAAAATTTATTTGATTTTAGAAGTGTATTTATTATTTCTTTAACTCTAGATGTAACCCTGAGCAGGCTGAACAATAGGTTAGCATAGTATAAACTATCACATGGCTGAAAATCCCTTTCCCTACTACCTTCATCTATCCTATGTCCTCCTCTGGGCAGTACCCCTGGAGAGTGTTTTATACTCTATACAGTGTCTCAGAGACTTTTCTGAGACACACATTTATTGCATGCCTGCCATTTCACAGGAAGGAGTGTGCCCACCCAGGTGGTTTCTTTCAGTTTTACGTTCCTAATTTAGCAGCAAGGGAAGTAAAAATTTGCCACAACTTCCTGAAACACATTAGGAATCCCTAAACTGGGGAGCACAGGGCCTGGGAGAGCTGTGTTAGGCCTCCTGTGAAATTAAGAACATGTTAATAATGTACCTGGAGTGAACAGCACTAATGACTTACTTGTCCGTCTGGTTTTTAACTGGCAAAGCTGTTCATATACTGCATGATGTATAAACAATGCTGCTGCCATGTCAGGGTACATGGATACCACCAGGGATGTTTGCAAAAGGTCCCCATCCAGCCCCATGATCACAGTTTCGTAGAATCACCAAAGCATCTTGGTTGGAAAGGAGCTGTGGAGTCTAACCTTCTGCCAGAAGCACGACCTGGATTAGGCTATTCAGAGCCCCATCAAGCCAAGCCTTAAACATATTCCCAAAGGAGAACCTACCTTGGCTTTGGGCAGGCTACACAGTGTTTAATTATTTTCAAAAGAAAGATTCTTTCCTTGTATCTAGAAGAAGTTTGCCCTGATGCAACACATGCTTGTTGCCTCTGGTCCTGTCACCACATAGCCTTGTGGTGAGAGCACCCTTCCCATCTCTCTACATACACCTTAGGTATTGGAAGGCTCTAAGTAGTATTCCCCACCCCAAGCTTCCTTTTCTTCTATAAACAAAATTCCTTCAGCCTTTCTTCATACATCAACTTCCCAAAGCCTTTGTAGTTACTTTGCACAAGTCAAACCTCAGACACTAGGTCAGTTGTGTGTTATTTCCATACCCTTGACTGACATCTCATTGAGCAAATGTGGGCTCTCTTCAGTGAAATGTAGAAGTAATTTCTGAAAGATGTCCTAGTTCATGCAGCAAATGCATATACTGTCTCTCATGAGCATTAGTTTTGTCCCTGAGAGTCCATACTCAGGTGGAAAGAACAGAGGAAGAACATACGTTTTTTGGCTTCTTGCATAGCTGCTCCAGCGTTTTTTTATGGTCAGGAAGGTTTGGCCACACAGCAGGCTTGATCCTGAAACAGCAACAGTAGACAAAAAGCAGCATAAGAGGGCTGTGTTGAGGTATCAGAGGTTCATACTGCATCATTTGTACCAGTTCTCACAAAGCCTTTGGGCTGGCTGGCATTATCCAGAATAAAGACAGAAAAGCCTCAGAATAAACCAGACAAGAGAAGAGGAATTGTAGAGGTCAACAAAAAGTCATTGTTCTTTGGAGTGCACAAATTGTCACAGTTAAAAGAAGACACTTCACTAAGTACTGGAAATGAAGCAAATTATGCTGGCAAAGAGTTTGTTGCTTGTTTTCATCTAGCTGTATTAACAGGGTTCTGTGTGGTGAAATTGTTTCCTGCAAGTGCAAGAAGATGCTGTGGTTAAAGTGAAAATTTGCCGATACTTGCTTCTGTATGTTCAATTAATTCAAAGAATGGCATATTGTCCCATTCCTTAGCCAGCAATTTCAGCTTCAGACTTCTGTCCTGTAGCCTTATTTCACAGGTCTTATTTTTACTGCCTTGATTAGCAAAGTTCTCATTTTGTGTTACTTGATACTCTCAGCTATGATTCATCTAGAGAATGTTATCCAACTGATATTCAATCATTGTAGTGTTATAATTATATGTGTATATTAATATATATTTGATTTTATTTATGTGTCTGTGTGGCTGTATATATGCACATGTACAAAACCCTCTTCTTTTTAAAATGGAAATATCCGGGATCAAAAAGTCTCACCTGTTTTTGCTGCAGTTTTATGTAAGCAAAACTTTTAGTGAAGTTAGAGAACTGCAGGTTCCCAGCAACAGTAAAAAGCAAGAATGAGAAATCTCAAGCTACCTCTATACTTGTGAATAAACTATCACTAGGGCAGATAACTCCCGTGTCTAAAATGTTTAATTATTAAAATTGTTTGTGGCATGATATGGCTGAGGCCAACTACCATTGGCCAGGTAATCCCCATGTTTAACACTGCCAGGTAATCCCTGTGTGTTACTCTGGAGTTAGCACAGCCCAAGGGTTGTCTCAAAAAGCAGCTCACACAGAGTTACCTCTCTTGAGCTGGGTGTCATTGACAGACTGCTCTGAATGTTGTTGAAGAGTCCTGGGCTTTCTGTCTTGCAAGGAGCTCATCTTCTACAGTTAAACTTGGATTTTATCCCTCCAGATTCTAGTTTCATAACATTATCTACATAACCTGTTCATTTTCTTAAGCTTGTCAGCTCTAGTGAGCCATGTCATAAAAAACATATTTACAGTTATCTGTCTACTGCTGTGTAGCAGATATATGAAAAAATGCAAACCAAGGACTGCTTGGGGAATAAATGTATCCTTAGTCCCACTTCTGCCTGATCTTGCCTCATGGCTGGCTGAAAGAGGATTTGGCCAGGCTGGTATCTGACACCATCAAACCCCTGTTGCAGAGGGCTCTGCCCTGCTGCTTCTGAAAGCACTGCAGAGCAAACACCCCACTGACTCAGCCTGTGAAAGAGAAAGAGGTCATCACCCTGGCATGCTGTTTCCGCACTTAGGAGTTTACTGAAACCCGCAGGTTCCTTTCTTTTCTGGATTTTGCTTGAAGTTTGTTTGCTTCAAATTTGCCTCCAGTGGGACACTGAGTCTGTAAGTGTTTTGTGGTGACTTTGGCTCGCCAAACGCCCCAGTGTTTTGAGCTCAAGACTGAAATCTGGTCCAAGTGGCAGGTCATCTTCTGCCTGCCAACACTGTCTCTTGTACTGCTCATTTCTACTCTTTGTTTGTCGTCAGCTTGATACACAGTCCCAGAGATGGAGCGAGAATAGTTCACAAGTATAACAGGGAAAGCAATAAGACTGTCAGAATAAGATTGGGCTCCAAAACTTTTTCTGATACAAAGAGATTACCTGTTTTTCAAAAAAACTACGATCAGTGCAATCGTAACAATGGACAGCATGAATCCCAGGATGGAGAGTATAACCATGACCATACTGCTATCTAAAGGAAAACAAAGAACATCAGCCAATGCATGTAAATGTCTCACTGTTAAGCCACCATAACAGTGATGTCGTTTCAGATGATAAGTTAGGAATTAACATCAAGCATTGCACTTGCCTATCACTGGGCTGGGCTCATTTCTCCTGCCTCCGTGAAGGAGGTGAATGATAGGCTGCCAGAGGCATCAGCACCTGGCTGAGCTTTGAGCTGGCTTCACAGACTGGATTAAAGCAGCTTGAAGTATGCTGTCACCTCCTGTGCATTGAAATCAGCAATCACTGTGTTCTCACAGCAGCACAGAGATGACTTCCAACACCTGTAATGCCGAGGTGCCCCTGGAGACTGAAGGGACCCAAGGACCACAAAGATTATTCATGTGCAGTAATGAGATTTTATCCTGTGTTGCATTTGTGATTCAAGCACCATGTTCACATCCAAGCCCAGGGTCCTGAAATGGGTCATGTTTCACAGCTCTTAGTGCCTTACCCAAAATGCCTGGTGCAAACTCTTCCTTCTCCTGACAAGCCAGCCAGCAGCAAGCAGTGAGTTGGCCTTCATCTCGCTCTGCACCCACACCCTCATGCTCTCATGGCAGCATTTCCTCTGACCTTATTGCCCTTGAGTGAGGTTTAAATCTTCATGGAGAGCCAGCCCCAGACCCCAGCGACCCAGCTGCCCTGTGAGTCACCTCCTTGGAGTGCCCATGTCTGTGAGGGCTGACTCTGCTGTGGCCGTGGGCTCTTCCCTCCCCATTCTCTCATCCCTGCTGCAGCTGAGGCTGGCCAGGGAGCCCAGGCCCCCAGCTCTGCTTTCCTCCAGGAGGATCAAAGTGTTTTCAGCCCTTACAGCTTTCTGTGGAGTGCTGCTCTCTTGCTGTCCTGAAGCTCCTGGAAGGGCTCCATTCACTCCATGTGCCCTTAAAATAATCTCCATTGGGCTGAGAACGTACTTTCACCTCATACGATGCTTCATTTTCAAGGTTTTTCCCCAGCAATTTTATCTGAAGGTATGGTGACTCTATTGTCTAAACACACACATACACAAAAATACAATTATTTTTCCAGCAGACAGTGGAGAATTATCCTCGAGTTCAGCAAAATATGTGAGATCAGGTGCATCCCTGAAATACTGTGCTGTTTACTCCATCTCTCTAGCTATTACACAGGTGCTTATCAGGGCCATCAGCCTAGTTAAACAGCAGCGTAGTCCAGATTGTATTGAGAAGAGAGACAAATGCCAGGTAAAAGCTTTATAGGAAAACAGCTGCAAGTATTAACTGTGCTTTGCGGCAGCTGACACTGCAGTAGGAAATATATGCTTCCCTGAAAAGTCTCAGAGGAGAGATGGGGAAAAAATACATTTTTGCAGCATAAAAAGACAATGTCTGAGTGGGCAGTTACAGGGAAGAAACTGAAATCCTGCAGTGCAGCTCTGGTGCTCTCCATTTCAATGCATTTCACTGCCTGAATAATTTTCTTTTTCCCTTAAGTTCTTTGATGTTTGATCGTTATATATTTTCAAGCCTAATCAACAAGGAGGGAGACTTAATCTGTGAAACAGAGAGCAGTTAATAAACAAGCTCTAAATTATGTCCAGGTATTAGGAAAACAAATTACTTGTGGGTAGAACTGCCCTGTTAAAGTTTGGGTCTTGATATGCTTCGATGGTGTGAGACCTAGGGGGAGGTTAACAAAGCTTGGGAAGAAGGATGAAGTGATGGCAATGGACACAAAGTGCAGAATTTTTGGGCCATAATAGAGGACGTTTTGCAGAACCCCCCAGATCAGGAAGAAACTAATAAAGACAACTCGGTGACAGTGCTGAATCAACTCTGAACTGGCAGGAGCAGATCACGACTGCTGACTCATGGCCCACCTGGACAAGAGAGCCACCAACGCAGAGAAGACAAAGACTGAGCCTGTGGGCTAATTAGCATGAGACATGAGAGAATCATTAACTGACAGAAGATGGAACACTAATTAATAACTATGGCCATAACACTAATTGGCTAGAACTTGTGGCCAAGGAACTAATTAGTTTGTTTGCTAAAATGTATAAATAGTAAAATGTTTTGGTAGTTGGTGTGCTTGATTTGTGGAATACCACTGAGTACCCAGGCTTATGCAACTGGAACAATCAATGTCTCTCTCCAGGGTGCAATTACTGGCTTGTTGCACTCCAGGTAACAAATCTGATTTCTGTGGACAACACTGTGTTCCCCTCTGTAAAACCCAGGAGTAGTCCATGCTTTCAAACATTGTGACTAGCTTTTGCATGGCTGCCCTGGTGGCAGGGGACACAGAGATCCCTGCAGCTGGGCAGCCCCAGTCAGACCCAGTTCACAGGCAGCTGCAGCCTCAGACAGCCTGAGGGTGGGAGAGCTGCAGGGCTGCGTTGGAAGCCTGGGAGGATTCAATGGAAAAGGAGATGTGAAGAAACTTGCAAAGTAAGTAAAGAGGTGACACGTTTTACAGACTGATGAGCACAGAAAATAACAGCAAAATCACCACAGCAAAGAGCAAACTTAGAATGGTTCAACACAGTATGTCTTCTATTCCCACTGCAAAGCTCAAATGAATGAAACCTCTTTTGACTGATGAAATTTCCAAATGCCAAATATTGCACCTTTCCAAGTTTTCAGATAGAGATCTGCAGAAATGCAGATTTGATTATATTTACTTGGAAAATAGTGTAAGCACACCAATACATCATCACTTACCTTCCAAGTACCTTCTTTCTGCCGATAGGCTACTTGGTGTACTAATTTGTCCTTTAAGTATTTCTTCCTTGAGTGTGGTGTACAGTAACGAATAAGATATTCATTTGCCTCACTTTCATATGTGATGTTTATAGCAAATGGTACTTCGGGCTTAACTGCAAATGACAACAAACCAGGATATAACAGGAGCAGTATAATGTTACTAGAAAATAAACAGGGTTTGAAATGTAAAAAAAAGTCCAATTCAATTTACAGCCCTGCAGGGTGACCTGTCTTGAGGAAGAGCTGTCCTGAGTCAGGCAGTCCTCATGCTGAGCCCCAGCTCATCCTTACACCCTGATCCTGACAGGGGCTTGGTTTTGACTCGCTAGAGAAGTAGTTTGACCAGCAGGGGAGGTGCTTGTGAGGGATATGACATTTAGTCTTGGAAAGCAATTCCTGAGCATGCCCACCCCTGTGGCAGCTTGAAGGCCTGAAATTCAGTCCCTCTAGCCGGTGCTCCGAGATGGAGGCCCCCTGGCAAAACCCACCTGGGAGGAGGCGCTGGGGAACAACCTGTGCTCAGGTACCACTGTGGCTGTCTGTCAGGGCAGTGGGACAGAGGGAAGGACAAAGTCTGATGGTGTTAGATAGACCAGAGGGGGCTGTGGCTCAGACCCTTGCTATGAACCAACATCTGACCTGGCTTGCAGCAGACTGTGCCGAAGATCATCCGTGCAAGTACATCAAGTCTGAAATGCAGCCCTCAAGGGTCTCCCCAAGCTGAGTCTGAGCTGGATGTGCTTGAGACCTGCAGGGACTTGTGGCTGTGGCACTGAGGCTTCCTGAATTCACCTTGATAAGTACATCAGCTCTCACAGCAACACAGAGCCCACACCTCTCTCCTCTCAGGAAAACACATAAATTATTGTTCTCACTCCTTCTACAACCCCCAGATACTAAGATCTTCCGCATTTAGAGACTGCTCGGGATAGTCCAGGCTGGCCCGTAAACTAAGAGGTAATGCAAGATTATTACAAAACTATTGGAGTGTGGCAGAAATGTTTCACAAGAGAGGGATGCTGCAGTGCCTACTGCCAACCATAGACAAAGGAATGTGGCACCAGAGAAGAACAGAGAAGAATCTGTCCTACACAGGCTTGTCTGCTGCCCTTGAATGACACTGGTTACCAAGAACATTAAATCCTGTGTATCCCCTCCTCCCCTTGAGTTTCCTATTTCTTGGCTCAGGCAGGTCCCTGGTGTGTCTTAGTCTGTTCACAGTTATCAGTGCAGGGTGTACCATGTTCAGACTACAGGATACACCATGATGTGAAGTGAGATCTTGCAGCCTTGTGTTTTCTGTGCTACTGGGCTCATGCTATCCATGGGGTGGCCAGTCCCTAAACTGCCTAGTCCCTAGTCAGAGATGAACAAAATGTGCCTGCTTGGCAGTTCATCCACACTCAGGAACAGCTGCTTCAACCATGGATGGGATTCAGTCTATGTCCAGGTCTGGGCAGTGTCACAGTCAGCCTGAATTCAGCTACACATTTTGAATGGACGTTAATAATGTCTGGCTTTGAAGCAGTGGGAATACCACACTCTGGTAACACCCCAATCCAGGCAACATGCCCTGCTAAGATGCTATTTTATGCTGCTTTTATGTCATCCAGATTGACCCCTAGGCTTTGTGCTGCGCTATTTTTTCCCCAGTAACTCCTATAACTTTCAAAACATCCAAAATGTTAGGTGTCTCACCAATGTCAGTTACAACCAGACTCCTGCAGACCCTTCTCTTCATCTCAGAGTACATGCAAACGTCTCTGTTTGACAGTATATCAATGAACTGTAAGAAGAATACATCTTCTTGTTTCTTCATGTTGGAGCAGGCGTAATTGTTGTCTTCCTTGGTACTGTTGGCCAAAGTGACACGACAATAATTTCTTCTCAGTGTTAATATGACTTGACTACTTACTGTAAGGGATGAATCCTGCTTGCTTGTTTCACTTATCTCACTGAAGTGAGACTCCATGTGAAATAAGAAATAATGCAATGCAAGTGAGGCGTTTGAGAGATTGATAGTGTTTTTCCTTGTGGTCCTTGAGCATAATAGTAACGTGATGTGAATCACATTAAGTGTCATGGAGCTCTTGAAAAAGAAGTGCAATTATTTAATTGGAGGTGTATGTGTTAAAACATTTGCATCTTTAAAAATTACCTTACCACTGCTATTTTTAAACATAGGGCAATGTGTTTTGATGCTCTTTGAAGGTAAAGATAAATTTCTTATTGACTTAGGTGGTAGCAAGTAAAGGGTCAACAGTCAGCCTGACCATGAAGGAATCACATGGAGGTTTTAGAACTATTTTTTCCATTTCTGTGGCTCCCATGTTTGAGAACTGCCATAAAACTTCAGTCAAAACCCATAACAAGTCCCATGAAAATAGAAAAATTCTAATAAACTATGAGAAAAAAAAAGGAAATAATTAGTGACTAGTATATAAAGATTTACAAAAAAATATCCACTGGTTTTTTTGGCTGCCATACAACTTTCAGTTTCAGGAAAAACAGAAAAAGGGAAAAGGATCTGTATGCTCAAGAAACAAAATTTGATCTTCAGCTTGGTGCAACAGTGAAAAAAAAGGGTGGAAAGAGTTTCAAGGCCTTGATAGGAAGTGGAGATGACTGATGTGTTTGATAACTGTTAGAGGTTTGTGTGCTTGTTCTAGTGTACTTCTTGTATATCTCTGTGTGCAAAGACAATAGCTGAGTTTTTGTCTTAACCTAGAAGAAGGCATTTTCTTGGATGTGGAAAATTACCCTTCTGCTAAAGAATTTTCTGTGGCAAGGATTCGTGTCTTCAAAAACATTTTTTTTTAATACCATTTAAATTAAAGTAGAAAACTCTCAATTCATACTGGGCTACATCCATATTACAGGCGTTCCAGAACAACAGAGGCAAGATCAGAACTACTGGAGACATTATAATCCCCTTTAGAGATCCTTCCAACTCTTTTTCTCATTCGGGAGTTATGTTCTGCTTCAGTAAACTCTTCTTCTTTGCTGAATACAGTACTCAAACTTGGCAAAACAGGATTTTGTCTAGCTTTGCTGCCCCTGTTTCCCTGCATGTCGTTTACCAAGGGACAGACTGACAGCACTTACCACAGAGACAGGCTGTAGTTAGTGTTGTAAGGAGGCAGCTCGGTGAAATTGCAGGTCAGGCTGCTAAAGGAGTCCTTAATTTCCAGCTGGCTGAAGCAATCAATGTCAAAATTGTCTGGTTCATCATCCCCAAGAGTCCCTATGGAGATATTCACCAGATGTTACTAAAGTAAACCCGTGAGTGTATTTGATTTGCAGCTCCATTGTATAGGAGATTGTTACTTCATGTGGTTGCCTGAAAGAAACAGGATCAACCCACCTGTTTTGTAAGAAGCAGAGAAACCTTGTCCAAAATGAAGTTAAAAGCCATTTGCACCTTTCAAGGTTGCTCTCCCTGCATGCCAGTGAAGTCCACCCACTTGAAGAATATTTTGGTGCCGTAAGGCAGCTAAGCCTCATTTTGATTGTACTGGAAAGCTTTCTGAAATGTCATGAATTTGGGCTCAGGATGGAAATCTTAGACTTTCTGCCAGAATGCATGGCTTCCTGCAAATTTACTTCAATGACTAATAACACAATCATGATTTGACTAAAAGCGTAATTCTAAAATCCTACACTTGGCATGTACGAGGCCAGTGATGCAAAAAATGACGCTTCTGAGAGAATTCCTCTCTGTCAGAAAATGCCAGTTCAGCCTCATTTCATAAAATCTCCCCCACCCAAGTGGATGGGGAATAGGTTATTGTCATGACCCCTTGAATGGATCCTAGGGGCAGGAATGCCTCTGACTCCTTTCACGAATGTTTAAGGGTAGCTGTCACAATACGTAAACCTCTTTCCTGAGTCAAGGGATTATGCTCAATCCCCTGCTCAGTCCTCTGCTACCCATTCCTCAGACAGTTCTTTGCCATGTGGGGCACCTGATGCAGTGAGAGAAAGAGTCACAGAATCAAAGAAAGGTTTGTGTTGGAAGGGATCTTAAAGATCATTTAGTTTCATCCACCGTGGGCAGAAATGACACCCAATAGATCAGTTTTCTCAGGGGCGCATCCAAACTGGCCTTGAACCCTTCCAGGGATGGAGCATCCATAACTTCTTGGGGCAGCTTGTTCCAGAGCTTCACTGCCCTCTAAGTATAGAGTTTCTTCCTATCATCTAATCTAAATCTCTCTTCTGACAGTTTAAAACTGTTCCTCCTTGTCCTATTGCTATCTGCTGTGGGGTATCGGTGACTCAGACTCACAGAGCGGGGAAATGCCCGCTGAAAAATTTCTAATGGAAAATCCCTCTCAGAGAAAATGATGGTCAACTCTTGCACCTGCAGTCAGATTTTGAGTAAGAGAAGTCCAGAAGTCAGTCAGAAATGCAGAGAAACACACAAAAGCAGCGCAGGCAGAGGCCAGGAAGGGGACTGCTGCCACCAGCACCCGTGATGGGATGGGAGCATCTGATGCTGCACTAATCCAGAACCCACAGGAAGATCTCTCCCCCATGAGCTAATATTTAGTGGCCATTTGTCGCCATGAGCAACTGGGGCTAAGAAATTATTACTGGTCTTCTCAGCACAGCTGGGGAGCCCAGATCTCCCTGAAGGAGAACAAATGCAGTGTCCTCTACCAGTGTTGCTGCTTTGGGGGGAGAACCTGTGCAACACAGAGACAGAGACAGAGAGACAGAGAGACAGAGAGACAGACACAGACACAGACACAGACACGGACACAGACACAGACACAGACACAGACACAGAGAGATGCAGAAAAAGCAGATCCTGTACAAAGCTGCTGTATTTAACCATCAGATTCAAGACAGAGACACAGAGATCAGCCCAACTCTGGAACAAGTTCTGCAGCAGTTTTGCAGAGGTGAGAATCTTGTCCAGTGCAGCACTGTGCGTAAGGGCAGACATGCTTATACAGAAATATGTACCACATACAGTTGCATATTTGTGGGTAAAAGGTGTACATAAAAATATGCGTATTCAAAATCCGGGGGATACCAAGTAGGCTGAAATTAATCTGTTTAAAATGGAAAACAACCCAATATATTTTATACAGGTATATCCACCCAATGCTGACATGCACAGATATGTCACATTCTAAGCCTCTCCTAAGATTTTACTTGCAACTGCCAGGAGACTTGCTTTCTACTCAAGGCAATACTAAAACTTAAAGGTTAGGATGACTAATCTGCCTTTCTATATGACTGCTTGGTGATCTCTGTATATGCAAACTATATACACCAGATTTTGCATTAACTCAAAAACCTGACAATCATCCTATTAATAAATGGCTAATCAAAAAAAAAAAAAAAAAATCAACTATTCACTACTGATTTGCTGAAAAGTTACAGAAATTTGAATTAACTCTCTATATCAGTTTGGTTGCAAAATAAAAAGAAGACAATGTTTAGTCTTGTAGTTCAAACAGCCATTCAAGGTTTAATCAATGCAGTGCAGTTTTGGTGCCACACTGGAAGGAAAGCTGACTTTACCGCTTAGACACTGAACATTCACATTCCTTATTCATGGAAATAACATAATAACCGTAAAATATATGATAATTAAACCTCAGGAACAGTGTTAAGTAAGCAACTTGAAATGCTATTTCTCCTATCATTTTTCCATGGGCTGACTAATTTTTTTGTCTGACGTAAGTATGCACAGCTTCACTTCTGCCCTAAACCTCAGAACCACCACGCACAAATGTGTTTGCTACGTGAATGGTTTTGGTGAGTCTGATATGACTCATACTGCTAAGGACTCTTCACTCAATTAAAAATTTACAAGACTATTGTAATGTTTGCCTTGAGAAGCCCACACCAGGCAGAGCCATGAACCTGGCTCTGCTGACATCAAGGCAGGGCTTGGGAAGGAGTGATTCTAAACTGGGATAAAAACTACTCTCAAAGCTACAGTCATGGGAGACCCTTCACAGAAATAGTTCTCTCTTGGGTTTGTCAGCATCCAGCAGGATGGTTCAAACCATAGCAGGAATCTCAGGAGCCTTTAGGAAGAAAAGGGTGTTAGCAGAGGCTAAGGACATGCTCCAGCTTTCTGCTCTAGAGCTGCCAGGACTGACACCAAGGGCACAGCTAAGCACTGACTGTCTCCATGGACAGAGCAGTGTGAGGGCTCCAGCACTGATGTGATTCAGGCAGGACCTGTTTTAGTCACAACAGTTTAGATGTGGGCTGGACAAACCCTACAAGTGTGGGTAGGAGGACCACTGAGGGTGCCCTGCCCATGAGCCTCCTGTGCCACCTGCACCCTCCCTGCCTGCCCCTCCTTAGCTCTTCCTGGAGCTCTCTGAGGACTTTTGGGGATCTCCACCACTTCTTGGCTGGGGACAGCAGCTGAGAGGCAGTCTGATGCTCAGAAGAGAGGAGGAGATGGAGGCAAGTGCTGCAATTAGCTCTTTTGTCCTCTGCCCATAAGAGTGCCCATAAGGGCAACTTCATGCCTGAGTTGGCTACTGGCACTTTGTAAGGAGGTAGGGCAAGTCAGAGATGCAAAGAGTGAAAGTCAAATATCTGACATGAGTGATTTAACCCTGGATTACTTTGTTGGCCAAACATAGGAGATTCATAAAGTCATAAAAGCTGCTAATTGCTCAGTTGGGATTTTCTGAATCTGTCTTCAAGTATAAGGAAATCATTATTTACTCAGGTTAATGACAAAAGGAGCAAAGGTCTGATCATATCTGATTTTGGGAAGCCCTGAAGATTTCAGTGACACCAACAAAATATCACTAGCATTGAACATTCATCACCATAGCTGTTTTCCAAAGCTGGCTCTAAACAGCTGCCAGTTATTTGAATAAATGGCAAATAAAAATCCCAGGGTGGTTAGATGCACTTCTGAGCCAGAACCTGTTTTCTTTTAATGAAAAATTTTATCATGCATATCCTGTCTATGTACATACATATGTATGTACAACTGTCTAGATACATGCGTTAAAATACATAACACCCAGGGATAAATGAGATTCCCTAACTGAGAGATAGCATAAAAACACAGCCATTCTCCTCGTAAAAACTGAAAACTCTTTTGTTCCCAAACAATGGAGTTCTAACCTACCAGCAACTGAGTGATAGCTCATGTCCTTCAGGCACAGTGCACAAACTCTTGTCATTGCTGTTTGTTTAGTATCAGACAAATAAGAGTTTAGCAGATTGGGACTGAATCTCTAAATCAAATTTTTCATCTCCCTGTTGAGAAAACGAATAGCAGCCTGGAACAGTGATTTTATTTCTGCTTATTATGTTTTTATATTCTGCTTATTTATGTTTTTCATCTTGATACTGCTAAATAATTTTCAGTTCTCTAAATCAGATCATAAAATCTATAATAAGGCTGAATTTAAAGTGTTGTTAATTTATAATTATTTTCTGAGTAGAGGATGAATGCTGTTAATGATGTGCTGTGAGAACCCCCTGGCTGAGTTGCTTCATCAGCCATGCTATGAGGGAGACTGGGACTATATCCCAGATACAGCTGATAAAACTGCTTAAAGAAAATGTAGAAGTTTGGCTTTTGAAATGGAACAATTTGGGCCAAGTCTGAGTTACATGAACACATTTTATTTGGAGGAGACTGGCAAGAGCAAAAGAAGCCAGAACCTCACCCCTCTCTAATGGCAGCTCAGAGCGACCATGGGCTGCAGAAGGGTGAAGTTATCCCTGCTCCCAGGTGTAAGTCCCCACACGAACACTAGCTACAACAAGGATGAACAGGTCTGGCACTGCATGCCCTGTGCATACAGTTATGACCTCCCTTATTTCATGTGGATTTTAATGTTATAAGGACGGCAGATTTGGGGATTAAGTTCAATAGGTACCTCCCAGCTCCCCCTCAGGCACTGGCACTAAACAGAGATTACAAGTTAGAACACGAATGTATTTAATCACACAGTTGCATTCTGGAGCTCTTAACTGAGGTTTTTCAAGATCATACGTGAGTGGAAAGATGAAATGACTCACCATCACCGTCTGCTGAGGTGCACCCACTTTCCCCGAAAGTGGTGTGGAGGAACATGGCGAAAATGCTCAGTACAGCAGTGGGCTGTGTCATCCTGAGCACGCTGCATGTGTGCACTGGGGGTGTGTGCGAGCCCCGCGCCGCTCCTTTATAGCGGCCCGAGCGGCCCCGCAGCCCGCGCACCTCGGCGAGGGGAAATGTAAACATGCCTACGCACAGCCGGGCTGCTGGCAGCGGGCAGGAAGCCTAAGTAAAGATAACTGCTCAGCTTTTACTGTGAAACAGCTTCCTGCTTCTGGACTGAGCACCTTCTGGATCAGGCCTGCCAACTCATTTGGGCAAACCTGGTACAGCCCAGTGGGAAAGGGAGCAGGTTTCACAGACAGTGCTCCTGACTCGCCTGGTGTGACTTGTGCTGCTGGTTTCCCTAAGAGCATGGTTTAGTCCTGGCATCCACTTTGCTCCCAAGAGAGGTGCACAGGTCCAAGGGAGAAAAATCGTCCAGGTATGAAACATTGGGTATGATTGCTTTTGTTTATTCTTTAACTACCAGGGTCAAAAGCAGCACTGCCAGCAGGTGATTCTTTACTCCTGTGAGATTCTAGCTGGAGCACTCAATTCAAGCCCAACATAAGAAGGACACAGACATGTTGAATCAAGGCCAGAGGAATCCAGCAAGATGAGAAGGCTGGAGCACACCTGCTGCACAGACAGGCTGAGAGAGTTGGGGTTGTTCCTCCCATAGAAGAGAAGGCTCTGGGAAGATTTCATCATGGCCCTTCAGTATGTAAAGGACACTTATAAGAAAGATGGGGAGAAATTATTTACCAACACCTGTAGTGAGAGGACGAGGGGCAATGTTTTTAAAATAAAAGAGGGTAGATTTAGATTGGGCATACAGAAGAAATTCTTCTCTGTGAGGGTGCTGAGGTTCTGGCACAGGTTGCTCGGAGAAGCTGTCTGCCCTATCACTGGAAGTGTTCAAGGCCAGCTTTGTGTAACGTGGTCTAGCAGAAAGTGTCCCTGCACATGGCAAGGGGGTTGGAACAAGGCAATCTTCAAAGGTCCTTTTCAACCCCAAACCTTCTGTGATTCTCTGAAGTCCTGCATAAGGCAATGCTGACCCAGAAAAACCTGCGGTTTAAAAGGCTAATCCTCCAAAACCTGGCTCCTGAGAGCAAAGTAGCACATCTCGCGTTTTTTCAGGCTTTGGACAAAGCAACGGTGGAAAGCGAAAGATAAAGAGGTGTTACAGATATTTCCTTTGCGCCTTTTCTGTGGCTGAACACACCGACGCACACTAGAGTGTAAAGCAGGGCCGTGCACAGGGCTGACTGATGTGGCTAACTACAGGTGAGCTGAGGGCCTGAAACAGAAGAGCAAGCTCTGGCACAGCCTTGGCTGCACCAAAATAAGCTTCAGGTTGGAGGTGTAAAGGAAACCGAGGGCAAAGTTTGTAAAAATGTCCAAGCAAACAGAAAAATGATGACACTGTAATAAGGAGGCTCAATATGGAAGCCACATCAGCTTTTTTGCTTGCAAGGAAATAATTGAAAATGCTCACCAAAGTGGAGAAAGCTCAGGTCTCATAGCTAGAAAAGTTTCCTTCTTTCCTGGACATCAGGGACTATCCTGCAGTGTCTCTTGCTGCCCTAGGCAAGGAGCACTGGGTAGCCAAGACACTGTTTCTGGACTCCCTTGCCCAGTTTTAAGAGAAAGTAATGGCCCAGTTTCCACAGGAGTCCAGCGAGGCTGACTGGAAAATCTCTAAAATCTGTGTCCAGCCCCGCCTTATGGAGCCTCCCTGGGGCTCCCCACCAAAGCATTCCCTGCGGGTGCCCTGAGCCTGGGTAGGTACAGAAGAGCGCGTCGGGCTCCTTGGCCAGCGCGTCGGCATTTGCCGTGTGTATTGCTGTGTCAGGACTCTCCTTGCTTCGCTTCTGTCTGGCCAGGGAAGAGCATGATTCATCTCGTCCTAAGACAGACATTAAAAAGATGAAATCTAAACCCATTTGTTTCTCTCCACTGAATTAAGAGAGAGCCCAGGGTGAGGCAGACTAGATGTCTGCTCAACAGACCTCTACAATACCTCCCACCTCCCTCCCACCAAGGAGAGGGCCCTGCCTGGCCACCCACACAAAGCAGAAGCTGGACACGGTGCAGGGGCCAAGGAGCCACTGGAGGTGGCACCACCATGGGCTGACTGACCCTCACTCGAGAGCTTGACTTCTTTTACAGAACTATTTGTGTCACTGCTAAATTCACATGGTATCCCTTCAAGAAATTCCCCCTCTCTGAGTCAGCTGAGGGGACTTTAGCAGTTGCTTGTACTCATCTCTCATGCTCAAGTTTTCTGGGCTCAACCAAAGTACATTGCAGCCAAACTTGAACTAGTAAGATTGAGTCCTGGTGATTTCTCATACCTAAGGCCTACCCCTTGCTTGCTTTAGAAAAGACTAGTTGAGAATTTCAACACTTTTCTTAATAATCTTTCTTACCATGTTATTCTAAAAACCCTCAAGGTAATTTCTACCTCTTTTTCAGCCAGAAATATCATTAAAGAAAGGCTCTTCTGTGCAAATTGGTGACTATCCAGAAATGACACCTTCTCACTTTAAATTTGTCGTGTTTATAATTGAGTGGGCTATCACTTTGATCTTTTTTTTTTCTTTTTTCCTGTTTCAGTTGGAGCAAACTAAAAGAAAAAGTCTTTTCAGACATAATATTTTTGTTGAACATGAATAATCTTATTATCAGAGCTGTGCTGCTCAGGGGATTTCCATGTTGTCATGGCTGCATTTTGTCTGGGTGGGGAAATGAGGGACCACAATGAAAAGAAAAAAAAAAACCCTAGTATCGAGAATACCCTGAAGCAAAAGTACATTTTGTTTTACTTCTGCACCTCTGCTTCAGAAGCTGTTTCATTTCTAGGAGATATTTAAGTCTATCCATCTCACCTTGTTGCCTTTCTCTAATGTCCAGGACACAGGAAATGAAATCTGCGAGTCTAAATCAGCTGAAGGGTTAGTACTCAGAAGAGGCTAACAGAAAGATGGATTATTTTTCACTTACAATAAATTTACACTGTTTCTGCCTACTCACTGAAGATTCCACAAAAAAACCCAACAAACCACCACCAACAAAACCAACTCACAAAAAAAACCCCCTCCAGTTTAAACAGGTAACTTTTCAAAGTCCAGCAAAGATATACCTGTGCTTCATCAGTATGCCAGCCCTCTTTGGGTCCCAACAGTCTGTTTTGGAGCTTCTGAGTCATTGTATGCCCTCGTACATTTTTAGCCATCAATGAAGTCCGGGTTACAACATCCATGACTATGAAAAGGAAGTTTTTCAGTGCCCTGTGGTGCCTAAGTGTGAGCTGTCCATACATTGTATCGGCTCCTCAGCACTTTCTGCTGACCCCTTCATATCCTCCAGTGCTTTTCTGGGTTATCACTTTTGTTGCAGTTACTGACTAACCAGGCAAGTCATCTGCAAGTTAGCATCCGTCTTTTCTTCTTACACTATTTGTTTACTCATGTTTGGTTTTCTTTTTCTCCTTAGGACACAAAAGTATTATTTTATTCTGCTTCGGCTCCAAAAACTGCAGAAGGTTTCTGCACACATGCCTAATTTAAATCTGCTATCAGTATCTGTTTAGAAAGATGAAGTGAATAAATCCCTTCTTTCTATCAACAGCATTTTTCAAAGGCTCCAGTGCAGGGAATTCCCAGAACCTCTGTGAGAGATGAGTGGAATGGATCCTCCAGACACATCCCAGTGTGCAGCACTGGAGACAGGGCATGTGTACACTTAGGGATGGAGGATACAGACATCCTTGTGTTTGAGGGGTTCAGTGGTGTGTCCTGGTTAAATACCCATAGGTACCCATGGTCCAACTTGGGACTGGGTGTGGGGGGAACTTTTCTTGAGCTGGTCTTGGTTGGCAGGAGCTGTTGGGTTTCTTGGCCTTCTCTAAGGCACGGGGGTTCCTCTGTTCCCTGGGCTGTTAATAAATTATCTCATTATATCACAGAGTCTCATTAGAACTTGTATTATGTAAATGCTCAAACAGACTTCATACTTTGACTTTTATTTTTCCAACCAGATATGCCAGGAATCAGAAATCTTCCAGCCAGCTTCAGATGTGAAGAGGAGGACTTCTACATTTAAAAAAAAAAAAAAAAAGGTCTAGAATCTTCTCTACTTTTGTTGCTTCCTGATATTTTTTGCCCTTACCTGCTTCATAAACCTTGTTGCATGTATCTTCTCCCTGGCAGAGGCATCTCTCAACAGTTCCTTAGCTGAAGGTCTTTGGGGTAGTGTTGGGGTGCTCTAAGAAATGTTCTGTTGGCCCAAGAGCAAGAACATGTGGGAACCAGTCTTGCTTAAAGCAACGTAGTCATGAGCATAATTGAAGTCTTGGTTGAAGAACAAAACCCTGAGATTAAATGGATTTACTCTGCAAGGCATTGTGTTTCACTTATCACCAAATTATTCTGGTCTGCATAGTGTGAGAGCAATGGAGGGTGGAAGATACACAGTTTGTCCCCATATGGTCCTGAAGAATGGATCCATGTGTGACAAAAAGAATAAAATCTTGAAAATTTTTTTGAACTGTCTTTGAGGTTTTGCCACTTAAAAGTGCTTTGAGCTTCCCCAGGACTCATAAATTGGCACATAATAACATGAGGAGTGTTATACTGAGAGAAAAACACAGATAAGCTGGGAAAAACACTGCTGGGTAAAGTGCAAAGCAGGAGGAACTGATGTGCACTTTGGTCAGGCATTCAAATATTCTAAGATGAGACTTAAAAACAACAGGATCGGCTGAAAAAAAGGAACTTTTTTCTCCTCTCCTTACATAACAGATACAGCAACAGCAGAAACAAGAACAGTCATATTAATAGGTCTGTTCTTCTTTTACTTGCTTGCTGGTTTCTAAGTCTTCAGGGTGCTCAGGATATTATTTTCAACTGTCCTCTACAATAACCAGAGTTAAGCATAAAGACATGAAAGCTTAAATTGTTTTCATGTGATTTGTTTTAAGTCTAAAAGAACATCTGCAAGATGTATTACTCACTTTCTAGATCTGGTAAGAGAGCACCTGTACTTGCTCATATACATTTTTCAGACATGATGTTAGGCCAAAACCCTGTTATTTTGGTGACAATGAGGCATTTTGTGAATGTATCTTAATTCTGTAAAATGCTTTATTCTGACACCTGCAACTTTTAAATTAAAATTTTAGATTTTCATTCTTTTTAATTAATTTGGCTTTAGAATTGCCTTTAGTTTCAAAATGTGAATTAGTAAAAACTGATTTTGTTTCATCTGAACACTTTCTTTAAGAATCTGTCCCCAACAGCTGTGGTTGCTTTTGGATATTTAGTATCTCACCATAGCCTTCCTGCATGCAGACCTCATTCCAGAAATAAAAGCCAAGGGAATGTAGGAGGCACAATTCCAATATATGACTAGTACATGACTCAGAGCTGAAGTCTTTTGTAAGCTTCAGATGAAAAACAGGAGTAGACATCAGCAAAGAGAAAAAAGGGAAGGAACAAACAGAGGCAACATGATGGCATGTCCCTGTGAAACAACAGATGGCTAGAAATCACCTTGAGGAAGCTGAGGCTGGTGGCACATGTGAAAGAACAAGAGGAACCTGAAATAGTGTTTGTAATATTTATGTTTATTGTGCTCTGGATGTGGGGCTTCCCCAGCACCAGGTAAGAGGAAGGGAGGTGGGGACAGTGTGTACGCAGCGAGGGTGGCAGCAGCTCCTCACTGCTCCCCTTGTGCCCCTGGGCAGGTGCAGGATGTGCCCGGCACAGCCCAGTGTGCGCGTACTGCCAGCAGCGGCTCCCGCCGTTCTGGGGGCCAACAGCAGCGGGAACTGAAACTTCAGGGAAAAGAAACAGTGGCGAGTGCAGGTGCTGTGGCAAAGGCAGGATGCCCATGGCCCCTGGGGGAGCTGGGGACAGGTGGGATGGGAAGGACCATGGCTGCTGAGCTGGGTGCCCTGGCGTAGGCTGACCCAGACGATGTTTGTTCCCTCGCACCGTTTCCACGGGTTTTGTGCTGCAGCCCTCAGGTGCCAACCTGACCGTGTTGGCAATCCTCATCCCTGCTCCCAGAGGGCCCTCAGGGAGAGGCAAGTCCTCCAGGGATGGGCTGAGGAGGTTGATGGGTTTCTAAACCAAGGTTTGTGCTGTTTAGATGAATGTGAAATGGACTTGGTTAGCCACTTGGGTGGATCATGCTACCAAAGGCAACCTTGAATATCTGCTTCTCCTTGCCCATCTCAGCACATCCCAGTCTTCCAGTGGCTCAGCAGGCAGCACTGAAGGGGTAGCTACAGCTATGCTCACTGTGAGCCACAGGAATAACAGAATTTACTGGTTAAATATACCATGATCGAATGTAGCCTTGTGGGTAAGGCCAGAGTCGCTAAAATACTTTGAAGAATGTTTTTTATAAAACATTTACCTTAAGCAAATGAGCACTAGATAAATATTAGATAACAAAAGGTCACAAAGGAGGGAAAGTGCTTTTACATTTGAATATGTTTAAAAATCTCTTCCCTAGCATAAAACCAACTTAAAAGTAGAGGAACTGAGAAAATCAGACAAGAAAATGAAATCACAACTGATTGTAAACAGATACTATCACAGGTAACAAAAAGGTATGTTTTTAATGTGACTTGGTTTGGCCCAAGTTTTATGCACTGTGATGTTTAGATGTTCAAAATTAATTACGTCTATGTTGTACCAATTATATAGAAGTAATGTTTGAGATATCATTAGATTGATGTCTGTAAACCACGGGAAAATATATGTGATCTGCCTGAAAGATTATCCTCCTTTTAAAATACAAATGTGGGGGTAGGGAAATCTCCATAACAAGGAAATATAATTACATATTTTCTCCCCATTCACAATGCCAGGTTAGCGAGGAGAAAAAGAAATATGCAGAAAAGGCATTGATTTCAGAGGGCTTTGACAGGACCCCATCTGGCAGAGCTGGCCTGAGGATCTGTTGTCATCATGTCATAACAGAGCATTCAAAAACCACACAGAGATGGTTTCATGTTTGGAAATGCACAAACTCCATCAGATTTCAGTGCTGTCCAGGGTAACACAGGATGCATTCTCCAGGCTGGCTCTCAGCCCAGCTATCAACAACAGCCTCCACTCTTCCAACCATGCCCTTTGGGAAGCCTCTTTCTTTTAATCTGTGTTAAGGCCTGCTCCTGGCTGCTTTTGGCTGTCTACACTCCTGCTGCAAAACACCCATTTGCTGTCTCACTCCCACTCCTCCCATCCCTCCCTGCTCCTCATGCTCCACATTTCTCTTCAGTCAAGCTCAGGAACAGAACTGCTCTTCCACGTCCCCCAAGGCAGGGTGTCATAACCACCACCACCAGGCCAGCAGGAAATGCTTTGCCCTGCTTCTCCCAGGGCAGGGAAGAATTTTATTCAGCCACTGAAAAAAAGCGATGAGCCACAGAGAAAATGTAGACCTGATGGATACCTTCCCCCTAATCCCAAGGGACACATTCTTATTTGCTTCATATTTCTTGTTTCATATTCGTAACTGTTTCCTCCCCCAGGCGGATCAAAGCAAGCAAAACTCCCAAACCAAGGATGATTACTCTTTCTTTATCCAGGGAATTCAATTGGTCTGTGTTAATGATGTAAAAAAAAATGCAAAGTGACCTAGGACAGAAATCTAGAGCACAGTATCTGCTCAACAGAGATCTTCAGCTGTGGGGTCCCATATGTCTACATAGCACAGCAGAACACTGTTTGATGACATTATTATTATTATTATTATTATTATTATTATTATTATTATTATTATTATTATTATTATCATCGTCATCATCATCATTATCATTATCACCATCATCACCATCATCATCATTCTTATAATCATTATTCTCATTATTATTATTATTATTATTATCATCTACATGGCAATTCTTTATGCATGACTGCTCTGACAGTGAGTCTCTACTGTGTAGTCATATGGGACTAACAAGCCTTTCCAGCTCTCCTTTGCTTCACACTAAAGTGTATCAGAAAAACGTTGAAAGATAAACAAGGAGTTTCACCACAGCAATGTAGAAAATGTAAGAAAAAATGTAATCTGATTCAGTGAGAATTTCACATTATCTGAATGGGAGAACTGAGTGAATGGTAAAACCAAAAAAACCTGCTCCCAAATATGCTGAGCTTTCAGTGCAACATGTAAACTGGCCCAGCAATATTCTTAGTCCAGGGAAGGCTGGTGGTACAGACACCGCCTCAGGTTCTGTACACCTGTAGGTATGAAAGCTGGTTGCCCAACAGCATCATTAGCACACAGTTCTGATCCCCCTAATTTACTGTGCTGAGAGGTGGGCTCAGAGCACTCTGTGTCAGCACAGCTGCATCACCACTGCTGTTGAGTTCACTCCCTGGATCCAGACAAGATGTGCTCCACTCAGTGCTGTGAATGTAACCTGAGGCTGTTCAAGGTAGAACAGACTGCCCTGGTGTGGTCTGCCCTGCAGTACAACATTGCCCAAAGAATATCACTCTCTCTTTATCAGTTCTAATTGTGATACCTGAGTTATTACATTGCTTCTTCTCAAGATCTGAAATGAAAGAGGAATTAATGCATACCTGTAAATTTGTCTAAACAACTTCCAGACAGCAGACCTTGCCTACTTTGGTTTATAAGAATAAATTGTCAGAAATCCCTACTCACACAGCTAATTGCAGTCAACAATCAAATTATCATTTTATCATGTTTTTGAACACATAAACTAAACTGTAAGGCTTTAAACTTCTCACTCAGTAAAGCAGGTCTTCCTGACACCAAATTTTCCTTCAGCTTTTTGCTGAAGTGCCCAGAGCCAGACACAATACTCTCAAGAAGAGTCTCACTAATCCATGTGTGGAGGGATATTATCACCACTGCAGCTCTCCACGTTCTAGTGCTTGTACACTCATTCTGCATTCACTGGTAACACCTGCTGTATTACGTGGCCACAGCCTTTCCTAACTTCATTTTGGAGCCATTAGCCTCAGGAACTGAGAGCTATATCTAATAAAAGGGCTGAGAGAGTGCAGACATTGACCAGATGACATACAAAATCTGACTTCTGGGAATATGAGGCTGCTGCTTAGCACACCTATTTTAGTCAGGTCCACTTGGGACACTAATTGCTTAATTTCATGGGGCTGTTATTGCCTTGCTCACATACCTTCCCTACAAGCTGCAGTCATCTTTCCAGCTGCTTGGTCTGCCTATCTGGGGTGTCTAGCATGGGCTGAACAGACATCACCACAGTTAAAAATTGTGTCATTAGGGAACACATTAGGCAGAGTGGTTCTGATGCGCAAAGAAAAGGTCATTTTTCTTTGTAATTCCAGCACTATAGTTTCAGAGATATGTTGCCTATACAGAAAGAGTAGAAGAACAAAATTGAAAGGAGACTTAAAAATTGAAGTGTAAAACAGCTCTCACTGCCTGCAGGGGCAGCAAAAGCAGGAGAAGTTGACCTGAAGTGGAATGTCCTACCTATCTTACAACTTCTGAGTGACCATCATGGTGCTTGTGGAGAGGTCTGTCAGGAACTGTGCAGTGTCAGCATCACAGGAATCAGAGCATGTGTCCTAGAGAGAAGGAAGACAAAAGGCCTAACCAGTTTTTGGGTCTCTGCACACAGGCATGGTGCAGAACATACCAGTCCTAAACTATGGCTTCTTGTAAATTATGGGATGACCCCACCTGCAGCATTACAGGGCTTGTTCCTTGCTGTGGGTAGAGCGTAGGCCAAGAAGGAGCTTTGTGTTTGCTGTTCACTCTGTTGAGTGATACTATGGAATCACAGAATCATTAAGGTTGGAAAAGACCTCCAAGATCACTGGGCCCAGTCTTTGGCTGAACTATCCTCCTGCCAACTAAACAACAGCACCAAGTACCACGTCCACTTGTTTCTTGAACACCTCCAGTGATGTTGACTCCACCACCTCCCTGGGCAGCCCATTCCAATGCTCAACCACCCTTTCCATGAAAAAATTCTTCCTGATAGCCAATGTGAGCTTCCCCCAGCACAGCTCGAGGCCATTTTCTCTAGTTACCTGGGGCTGATCCCCAGCTGGCTACCCCCTCCTTTCAGGGAGTGCAGATCCCTCTGCAGAGCCTTCCTGCCCTCCAGCAGCTCAGCACTCCCACCCAGCTTGGTGCCATCTGCAAACTGGCTGAGGGTGCTCTTGATTCCCTCATTAAGATCTTTGATAAAGATACTGAACAGGACTGGGCCCAGTCTGGAGACCCCACTAGTGACTGCCCAACAACTGGATGCAAATATTAACTTTGCTGGCAAGATCCCTGCAGTCAGCAGAGGTGCATGTGCTGCAGGAGGAACCAGCCACATGCAGACCCTCAGAGCCGCTGGGCAGTTCCCCTTCCATCCTAGCATGTACTCTCTCTTTCACAGTATTAGCCAGAATTTTCTATCACTACACAAAGCTGATTTCTGTCCACTGTAATGCATACAGGGAAGACAAAAATATATGCTGGCTCTTACTGTCTACCATGGCATGAATTAAAATCACATTCTGCTGTCTGACTTGCAGGAATGACACTGAGTTTTGTACGTGACACAGTTTTTAACTTAGTTTTCACTCCGCAGTGGTTTAAAGGCCTTAAAAGTCAATGAAAATGTCAAAACTAAGTCAGAAATTGATCAGTCATATCAGCCTGTTCCCTCATATGAAAAGGAAGCAATGTTGGTAAAAGCAATAAACATGGATTGCTTGCAGGTTATGCAGGCTGCCCAACCTTTCAGTGACCTTGTCCTGGCCTGGGGTTTGTTTGTTTGAACATGGAAACACACCTACCTCCCCTGCTTTCACTTTTGAAAGCAAACACAAGCCCAGCCTTAGAGCAGCTGAAGCATGACTGCCACGGGAGCCATCAGGTTAAGATGTCTCTGTTCACAGCCAAAATGTTCTTCTGCTAAACTAAGCCTGTACTGAATCAGCTCACCTTGTAAAGGAAAAAAAAAGGAAAAAATCCAGGGAGTGAAGTAAAATTTCGAATACTGAGCAGCCAAAGAGAAAAACCAAGCCACAACACTCAGCAGCTACTGAAATGCAGACTTGTTAGAACCCAAGATTCAAGTGATCAGTGAGGTACTAAGTGCAGGTACAGTAGGAAGGGATGGCCCTGACCATGGACTTAGGGATGGGGACGTGATACTGTTAATATCCTCTGTTTCTTCCTGTGGTCAAGTAGAAAAGGAAATCATTAAGTGCATACCTCTTTTCTCAAGGAGACAATGGTGAAAACTGTGGAAGGGTTGAGGAGTTGATGGTCTGGGGTCTTAGCTCTCCATTCTCCACAACTCAGCTGGCTGGAGGAGCCATGCTGCTGCAGTGAAGGAAGCCATCTGCATCTGGGAATAGAAGAGAGCAGGTTCCTGCTCCTGTGAGGAGTAGGAAAGGCCAGGTGAGACACAGGGACACTGAGACAAAGGGCCCTTTCACCCAGCACTGCTACCTGGCCCAAGGCAAGCCAGAAGTCAGGGTGCTAGAGTGCCTCATGGCTTGCAACCTGCTCCGGTAGCAATACACTAAACTCACTAATTTGAGTGCAATATCAATGTTCAAACATTTCCCCATGTCACAGAATTACAGAATTGCAGAATCCCAGAATCCTTAAGTTTGGAAAAGGCCTCCGAGATCGAGTGCAACCACTAGTGCAGCACTGCCAAGCCCACCACAAAACCATACTCCTTAAATACCTCCAGGCATACATCATGACAAATGCCATCCCTCCTTCCCAGAAACTGTGCAGGGTGACCAGACCTTCACTTGGGCAAACTGAGGTCAACTTCAGCATTTGCATTCCCTTCCTTGAATGTTTCACATCCAGTAAGTTTTAATAAACAGTCCTCCATGGACTCAATCACACTTGGAGGAAAACCAGAAATTTTAAGTCCTGGCTGCTCTAACCCTTGAGAATCAGGAGTGTATAGTGAAATCCTCCACCACCACGGATACATCATTTGTTAATGTCTACAGGGTAATGTTGTAATTCTCTACAGAAACTCCATTTCACTTAACAGTGAAAATTTTTAGTGCTTGCCAATGTTTCACTAATTGGCTACTCCTGTCAACACCCTTTTTTCCATGCTAAAGCACTCACCATTTGTGACTGCTTATGTGAAGTGAACTTTGCAGGGAAAAGGGAGTTGCATTGCAAATGCACTGGAATCACTGCTTCGCACTTTCTCAGCTGTTACATTTACATTTCTCAGCTTTCTAATTATTACAGGGAAAAAAGTTCAAAGTGGTATTATCCAGTTTAACTCCTACTCAAGGAAAATATTTTCAAAGTAATAAAGTAAAAGAGAGGGGAGAAAGCAATGTCAGTGGGATTTGTGCTTTCACTGGGAAGCTTTCAAAACTCCCATGATCAATGTTTTGTTACCAAAAGTTTATCTTGATTTTCACAGCTGATCAACACATTACATTTATGTGTTACAAGTTGTTAACTACCTCTAAGTAGTTGACCATATATTTGAGTAACTAGAAATGGATTTCTGTCCCTGAATTTTAGGAACTATATTGAGAAGGACTGTTCATGGTTTCTTACACAGAATAATGTTCTTTCTATTTCACAGCCCCCTTGCCTAACTGTGGGGCTACATGCGGCAGTTTTATTGATTACTGTGGACTTTCATTCAGCAGTTAAGGGAAAATGTATGTAAAATATTTTTGAGAAATGCCCAGAATTGGGAGTGATTTTATGTTGACTCACTCATGGCTTAGACTATGAACAAGGAGTACTCATTTCTTCTGTCTGCAGTCTAATGCAGTTACCTTCAGCTTCACAGCTAGAGGATGTAGACACCATCACAAGCACGCATTGAAAAAACAGAGTGGAATCAAGCTATTTACAGCACACTGATTTGGAGCTATTGATAACAAACCCCACAAAATCTTAGTTTTTAAGATAAGTAAACACGAACTTATTTCACAGAGAGGAAACACACTCTGCAATGTGAACTGTGAATCCTGCCAGCATCCTGATCCTTTAGCAACCTTTTTTGGTTTTTTTTTTGTCCACTTGTTCATCAAATACCTGAAAAGGATGAGAAACTTGAAAAAGGAATTGAGCATTGTTGGTTAGGCAAGCAGATTGGAAAGGGCACCAGTGTTTAAACAGAACCACATGGTTTGGAATACTTCGTACTCCTGCCCTATGGAGACTTAATGAAGACAGTCTTGTTAACAGTAATTAGTAGCCAGAGGCACTACATGAATGAATATGCATTTCCAGTGAAGTCATGGTAGCTGTCAAACAGCATTTGGGAAAGTCTATTACTTAGAAAGTAATAACAATAATAAATCCTTTCATTTCTGCTCCTTTCTGAAACCACACAAAGACTATACCAAAAAAAAAAACCCAGTGCTTTCTTGATCATGAGAACTTTTCATTTGCACTTTTATATCAGTTTCACTTTATTTTCTCTGAAATTGCTCACGCAAGTAAAACCATGATGAGAACTCTGGATTTCACTGTGTAACCAAGCCTAGCAACAGGGGATGTAGTGTGGAAAATGTACCATGAATCAGAACAGCACACAGCCATATTCTGTCTCTGCCACAAATATGCAGCTTTGGCTCCTATACAGGCATACTCTATCTTCCCCAGGCACCTTTTCTGTCTAACAGAGGTTTACGCTGTCACAGAAGTGGTATTTTAAAAACACATGCAGAATCTAGAAGTTTCCTGACAATTGACTCATATGCACATACAAATAAGAAAATGGTGTTCAGATAGGAAGTTATCAAAAACTATGCTTTCCTGTTTATGTAGTGGGGCCAATACTTAGAGCTTGAAAAGTTTATTATAGTCCTGAACACTATTATAATGTTCTTACTAACATAAAAATTACCGACCCTTCATGTGCACTGAATTTTTCTGTTCCAAGGTAACACTAGGCAGCTGATGAAAAAGAAAGTTCAACATCAGCTATAAACTGAAAAGATACCAGCACTGAGGACTGTGGAGAGTCAAACAACTTCATCTGGTTTGAACTCATAATTTAGTTGGGCTGGAAGTCTTCATAACAGAGATTTTGGAAAGAGAAACACACTTGATATCTGATTTGTTGTTGATCCAGGTCCATAAATGTTGCTTCCTGTGCTCAGAGGCAGTGGAACACAGCAGCAAGGGGGTGAGACTTCCTGTGCAAGGGATTTTGTCATAGACACCAGTGAGGCAAAGATAGCTTCCAGCACCTAATCCATGTAGCTTTCTACCTGTATTCATCTATTATGAACAAATATTTTTAGGAGGAATATTGTTTTTTATATAACCACTTGAAAACTGATGTCTAATTTAGTTACTACAAAAAAATGCATTATCCACACAGATTACTAAAAATACGTAGGACGGATACATACAAATTTAAAATTCATCTTCCAAAACCTAAATTAAGTTTATGAGTCATGAGTATATTGCTACATCTCTGGATAAGTTTATGAATGCCTGGCAAAGATGAAAGGAGCTCAGTGGGTTTTTTTTCCCCAAAAAAAATTTGAAAATAATAATTTCAGTAACTACAAACAGTGATGAATTTGATAGCTCTGCTAATGATGCTTGTCATGCAATTTACTCTGAAAGCCTTCCATCTGCCATAAAGCCACAAAAATCTAGCGCCTTCAAATCTGCTGCAAGAATTTACTACATTTGAAAGGACAGTCTATGACTGCTATTTTAGACAGTGAGCTCCAGATTCTTACCCTAATTAAAACTCAGATCTCTTACTAGGCTTCCCATCCTAAAAGAGATACAGAAACTCATGTTAGCATGTTTTGTTCCATGCTTTCATTTAAACACATTACCTAATAGACTGTTTTGTTGTGTAAAAATAAACAAAAGTATTTCTGAAAAAAACTTTTGCCTAGGTAGATTTTTTTTATTTACCCTAAAGAAGCAGAAGTGGTTCATATAGGTGTGGGTGCGACGTGACACTTTTGCCTGTGGTCTATGTGCTAGAACTGTTTTATCTAATGAGCCACTAGCATGCAAGCAACCTGCTGCTGGCTGTACGTGTTGGGAATGAATGATTGTGGTCTGCATGTTTCTCATAGATCAGCACTCTGCAGTTACTTAATTGCATAAGAAAATCTCTGTCTTTTGAAGAAGTTTCACTTCTCACAGGTGATAATGGAAAAATCGAATGCTTGGCAAGATGCACAGTCCTTCTCCCTTCCCCTTGCTTAACCCTTCCCTTCCTTTCCTTAAGCATTCCTTTCCTTAACCCTTCCCATTTCCTTCCTTAACCCTTCCCTTGCTTTCTTTAACCCTTCCTTTCCTTAACCCTTTCCTTCCCTTCTTTAATCCTTTCTTTCCCTTCTCCAGAGCTGAAGAGAAAAAAAATCATAGCTTCCTACTACAATGCCACCATCACTTTTTAAAAACCATTTTTAACAGAAGAGGTTAACTGGACCAACTTTATGCCCTCTCTAATCCTCGACAGTCACAGACTCTCTGAAGAAGCAGAGAGATACTTGCCCTTTATGACTACACAAAGACAAGAATCTATGTGAAAAAAAGAGAAAAGTTACTAATTAATGCTATTGATTCTGCATTTAAAAACCACACAAGACTTTGACAAGGAGGATGAAGAGATCCTCCAGTGCTGCACTGGTCTGACAATGGGTATCTTTGCCATCTTTTCAGATAGAAGGAAGAAAACTGACCTGATATGGAGTTTCCTGATGATATTCAGTTTCAATGTTTAAAACATGGGTTAAACTCATGTATGTAAATGATTATATCTAAGTTGCTGCTGCTAAAGCAATTAGTGAGATAGTAATTTCATTTGTTTTGTCTATCTGAAAAGTTTGCAAAGCCCTTCACTTTTAAATAAACATGACAATCAATTTAATGCAGGGACCTTCTAAACACAGTAACGCATGAGGACCTAAATTAGGTCAGCTTATGTCTGTGAGTTTGTTAGAAGTGCAATCTACTTCAGTCAAATTAGGTCAGCTCACAGTGTCCTGCTTAGTGAAATGTGGCTCTAGAGCAGGAGACGCAAAACCTTTCAAAACAATAACTGAGAAAGCCAGAGCAACCAACCTAGGAGTACCTCATCTTCTCTTTCAGGTCAGCATACCACATTTGGCTCTTATAAACACAAGTGAGAAAACATACACCAAATGTCTTTCCTCAGAAATGTGATTATGTATCTCTCCTCGAATACCATTTACCTGTTCATTTCAATATGTCTGTCTGAATACAATTGCTTTATCAGACAGGTGAATACCATCCAGGAAACTCTACAATATATTCTCTGCACAGAAAGAAACCCCACCAATAAAAAACTTGCATTTTCTTCTTAATTAGTTCCACAAAGTACTCTAGTCTTTCTAAGTGGTATTTTTTTTCATGTTCATGCATTCTTTGGCTAAGGAGAAGCACGAAGATAACATATATTGACATTTTCTTTTTAGGTATACAGATCCTTCCCTCACTAAGCCCTTAAACATGCTTTTGTTTCCCCAGATCATCTGTTTGCAATCTGTGCTTACTGGGTATTTACATTCCTTCATTGATTAATACCTCTTTAATGATACAATTCTAGAATAAGATTGATTTATTATCTTACAGCTGCTGCTTAACAATATTAATTCCCTATCAATAATGCTGACACATACAAGTCTTTAGCTTACAAACAGAGGAATGCACTTCACTACAGAAAATGTGGCACTCCTTACATGAAGGCAAAGTATCTGATGTGCAAAACCTTTTATGGCAATAGAAACTGACAAAACTTTTAGCCAGTCATCCTCAAAACCTGCCTGGCCTCTGTGATGTGTATGCTACTCTCAGTTGTGCTTAATAGCCTTTTCAAGAGCAGTAGTTTAACAGAGCCAGCTCCATTAAAACATCAATGCAAGAATGTTATCTTGAAGATCTCTGACAAAATATTTCTAAAATACTGTGCAACTACTGCCAAAAAATCTAATTCTACTTGATTTAATGCATGGATCTTTGTTATGGGAATTGAGTTTGCAGTTCTAAATATAGAGCGGGTAACTGATCAGAACTGGTATCAGCACTTACCTGTAGATTAAAAAGGACAAGTGAATCAATCTGAAAACCCAATTTACAATGCCTAACTCCATTTAACCACTTAGCCTGTTCTCCCACTCTGACAGTGCTTAGACCACTTACAAACAGATATAAATCTAACTTAGATGTGAGCTCAGTGTTTCGTAACTAAGCCTCCAAAAGCATTAATGCTATCAAGATCAGCTGTAAAATTCACCAGCAAAGAATAAAACATTAAATATTTTGCCTTCAAGTGTTCTGTAGTGAACTGCTAAGAATAATGATCTCAAAATACATTCCTGTATTTATAAACTAGACTTGTATGTGTCAGCATCAAAATTCTCCATTGGGAATTAGTGAAGTTAAGCTGCAGCTGCAAGATACTTAATCTATCCTATTCTAGTTATATTATTAGACAGGCATTAATGAATGAAGGAACATATGGTATAACATAAATACCCAAAATGGCACTTCCCCTGAATCCCCCCCATCCAAGCAGAGCGTAACTGCTGTCAGAAGACCATTTTAAAGCAAATTGCATTAATATTCTGCAATTACTAATTTTCTAAGGGCATTTTTAAACCTTTGTAACATATTTGTTTGAAATTGGCCTTTTTTACTTTAAAAACGCATCAGAAATCTTTGTTAACAGCTTACTGGGGAGACAAAATAAAAGACAGGAGAAGAATTGCTAACAGCTGATTTCTAGATGGGCTTAGCAGAATTGAAACTGCAAAGTCTGACCAGATACCTGGGATGCCTGATTCCAGAATGTGAACTTGTTCATGCAGAAAAAATCCATACAGACATATGGGGAGAGGCATCAGAACTCTGTTTTTTTCCCTCTATAAATAAAGATTAAGAAAACATGTGGTCATTTTATCTAGCTTCTAAAAGAAAGAAGGCTTTTCAGCTTAGAACAAAAAGCATAACAAAGTCACTGGACCATGGAGTTAAAATTGAACCTGAACAAGAGTGGAAGGTTTTCTAGAATTGGAGTGTTAAAATAAATCAGTATGTGATGTTCTGCGTGCTCTTTCTCATATTCTCTTGCAATTATAAATGAACACTTTACTAAAAACTGCCAAGAGTAATTACTAGGCTTCTTGTTGAGAGTTTTGGGACGAAGCTTCTTGGAGTCAAAGGTGAATCTCCAGAGGTAAACTTGGTTTAGTTTGAAAGCAGAATAAAACAGTCCACTGATTTCAGTTGAGAGAAAAATGCACCTTATGAATATAAATACTCCAAAACAAACTCTTGATAGGAAACAGTCTTTGATTTTATCTGTGCACCAGCTCTTTTTTTTTTCTCTTTTTTGAGTTTGTCCTCATTTTGTTCCTTACCTTACCATTGTTTTTGTTGTTTGTATGTTCAGATGTGGGTAGTGGTAGAGAAGAGGAAACCTGTTTCTTACTTCTAATTCATCTGTTTCTGAGAAGCCACCCTAGCCCTTCCTTTGCTCAGTTTTGGATCTTTTATGGAGTCTTGCATTTTAACCATTTGGTTTACAGTCGAGCTTGAGAAGGATGGAGTAACAGATTTTTCTTCTTTTCCTTAAAACAAGAATGAAGAAAGATCAATTAAAACTAGAGTACTTTGCTTAGGGAAAAAATAAAGCTGTGCTGATTGTCGAGTAGCCTGTATAATTCAGAAAATCAGAGGTGAAAATATGCCATGGGCTAAGATTCAGAGTGCTCATTAAATTCAACCAATTTTAAAGGAAGTGGTGGGGGAGAAAAAAAGACAAATAGACTGAGGTACATCAGATACATTTCTTTTAAAGAAAAAGCCAATTATTGCTGAAAGTGTTAAGCAGAAAACATGAAGAAGTTAACATTAATCTCTGAAAATTAGGAAAATAAACTTCCATGGATTCTTTGAGATCCTTTGGAAAAGAAGCTGAAATCTTCTATTTCCTGCTCCATTTGCCAATGGCAGAGATGAAAAAGGGTATTTTTTTTTGAAAATTGTATTTTGTCTTCTAAGGATGTGTGTATGCTGCAGAAAAATTGCCAGCCTTTGATTGTTTTAGCAAGATTACAGTGTCTAAGCTAGGTCAATAAGCTGCAGCCAGTTGTGACACCTTCACATTACATTTCACTTGACTTGGCTTCATCTTGGGGCCAGTTCTCTTCCACATCTCCATAAATGATTTGGATACAGGACTCAAAGGGATATTAAGTAAGTTTGCAAATGATACAAAACTGGAAAGAGCTCTTGACTCCTTGGAAGGCAGGGAGGCCTTGTAGAGAAAGCTCAACAAATCAGAGAGCTGTGCAACCACCAACCACATGGAGTTCAACAAGGGGAATTGTCGGATTCTGCATCTAGGATGGGTCAACCCTGGATGTACACACAGACTGGGGAATGAGAGGCTGAAAAGCAGCACTGCAGAAAGAGATCTGGGGCTCCAGGTCAATGGTGAGTTGAACATGAGCCAGCAGTGCCCTGGCACCCAGGAGGGACAACCCTGTCCTGGGGGCATCAGGCACAGCATGGCCAGTCGGGCAAGGGAGGGGATTGTCCTGCTCTGCTCTGCTCTGGGGTGCCCTCTCCTCAAATGATAAGTTGCCACAGTGTAACAAGGACATGAAGCCATTAGAGAGCCTCCAAACGATGGCCATGAGGATGGTGAAGGGTCAGGAAGAAAAGCTGTGTGAGGAGTGGCTGAGACTGAGGGGACACCTCACTGCAGTTACAACTCCCTCACACGTGGAAGCAAAGGGGCAGGCACTGATCTCTGCTCTGGGGTGATCAGTGACAGGACCTGAGGGAATGGCCTGAAGCTGCATCAGGGGAGGTTTAGGCTGGATGTCAGGAAAAGGTTCTGCCCCAGAGGGTGATTGGGCACTGGAACAGGCTCCCCAGGGCAGTGGTCACAGCACCAGCCTGACAGAGGTCAAGAAGCATTTGGACAATGCTCTCAGGAACATGGGGTGACTCTTGGGGTGTCCTATGCAGGGCCAGGAGTTGGACTTTGATGATCCCTGTGGATCCCTTCCAATTCAGGATATTCTATGATTCTGTGATTCTGTTAGATATAACCTTACTGCAGAACTCTAACCACATGATCTTACTTCTCTTTTACGCTTCCTCCCCAAAACAATGTAAATGACACGTCCAGTTTAAAAACAATCTAGTTTCATTGTGTCACTAGTAATCATTATCAGGTTGAAGTGGAAAACATGATGCTAATTCAATTGCAACATATACTATCTGAGTGTCATCTGTTATGGTATTGTAAGGTTTTCTTTTATGTTTAATCAAGGCCTGAGTATATTGAACCTTGAATTCCAGGAGATTTTGCATATGGAGTTTTCAAAATACTGGAAATACTGATTTGATTTTTGTACATGCTGTTATTTCCATTAACAAATTAAAAATGCCCAATGAAAATCCTACACTGACATAACTAAATTTTATTTATCTAAAAGTAGTAACTTTTCCACAGGATGAGCTATGATTAAGACCTTCTCCTAAACTTTCTTTATCAGAGCTACAGTATATGTGAAGTTCTGCAGTGGATCAGATTTTGAGTTCAACAGTTATAACATTGCACATTAAAATAAAAAAAAAATTAAAAAACTGTCTTGAGCACTGGATGTCATTTGCTGGAAAAGCAGCAATTCATGGTTAACCAGGATGAAATTAAACTTCCTCACATGAAAATGTCATCCTATCTCTAATTAAGTAGAAGAAGCTTTAGCTTTCTCTCTGTATACATGTATGTATATACAGGTACATGTATATAGATATATGTATGTACAGATGTGCACAGGTATACATGTATGAATATATATAGAGAGAGAGATATGTATTGGAAACAAAGACAAGGTGAACCTCTGTCAAGAGAAAAGTGAGGAATAGTGAAGGTTTTGCCTAATTTAAACCAGTAATGGGGCGTGGGCACACTTGTTCTTCCTTACAGGTACTGCTGCTACTGTTTAATTAACAGGAACAACATTCATGGCACAAGGTAAGTACAAGTTTTTCAAGAAGTACAGACAACCACTTTTGTTACGTTAATGTAACACGGTCATGAGCCAGAAACTTGTCAAGCCTTTGCGCTACTAAGTCAAAACTCTGCTATTATCAAGTGTAAGGATGTCCATAGCATTGCCCCTTTGGCCAAGAATTTGAGAAGTCTTGAATGTGAAATCTTGGATGCAAGTGAGAAGCATCCTAAAAGTAAGTGTTGATGTCTTCCTGGTATTGGGACATCCAGAACTGTAGTCATCACTGTGAACATGATGAGTGCTAATTGCTTGAGGGTAATGACTTTTCTCCATCTACTGCAAGCTGTGTTCCTGTTAACACATGCCAAGATTTGCTCTTGCTGCCATGGCACACTGCTGGCTCATGTTCAGCTTGCTGTCCACCAACATCCTCAGGTTCTTTTCAGCACAGCTTCTTCTCAGCAATTATCATTATGAGAGTCTATACTTCCCAGAGGGGCAACCTTTTGCACTTTCATTCATGAATTTGCAGGGATGTTCTCTGATGAGATGTTGAACTGCCAAATTTTCATTACACATTTTATTTAAAATAAACTTTAAAGAACATAGTTTTTTTCCCAATGCCAAGGATATTTTGTAAAACTGAGAATTAAATTCCATTGCTTTTCTACTTACAAATAAGCATATAGAATCTATTAAAGGTAATAAAAGCAGTATCAACCCAGGTAATTTTTACTGATAAAGTGAACAATACTACAGCTTCTGAAATTTTCTGATTGGTGTTCCCTTAATTTCATAACTATAACATTGTAAAGAAGTTTGTGTAGCATGCTTGATTTTCAGATTGCATTTTTCACTCTGTTCTTTCAATGGTTTGGAAAGCTTCTCTTAAGATGTCTACATACTCAGAAACTTCAGCAGAGCTAAGAGGCTTTTAACAAAACAGCTGGCTTCACTTATCAAGAATAAAAAAAGAAAGCATGTCTGAACCTCATGCTCAGTGGAAATTTTGAGGTAAGGACCACAGAATAGATTGAGGAACTTTTCTTGCTATTATGGCGATGATGTGACATCACTCAGCCATTTTAAAGCAAAAACAAAACAGAACAGAACTGTCTTTTGAAGTGTTCTGGCTCCTTGTACCAGACTCTGCTTTCTGAGGAACAAATCCGGAGGTATTCTACTTATATAAAGGAATGGATCATAGCCCTGAAACATGTGGAGCCTGAGTTCTGTACAGAATGAAATGTTGAGATTAATTCACGCTGGGAGATTTTATGCAGATTAATAAAAGTATAGAAAACTGAAGCAGCCTTGTCCCCAGTGTTCGGGAGACGCAGGGCAGCTTCCCTCCCAAGAGCATCCCTCTGTGTGCTCACGGGATAGCTCAGGGCACTTGAAAGCAAGAGATGCAGAGAAATGACGGGAGGATAAAAGAGCTCTTCAGAATGAACCTCTGAAGGGTACTGCCAGCAGGCAGCTCAGGGCCCAAACACCAAGAGCACGGAGGGTCCAGGGCGTTTTGAGGGAGAGACTTAGGGAGGCGTTTGAGGTACAGGAACCAATGGGATAAGGCTTGAGGGAAAGAACAAGGAACTTCCATCCAACAGGGGTAAGGGGAAAGGGATACATTGTTGGAACCAGTGGGATAACAGAAGTAACAGAGGATTCTAGAACGAAGGGTGGTAACTGGGGATGATTGAAGGGGTGATCAACTTGGAGAAAGGAGAGTGAGAGGAAAAAGGGGATTACATCATCGATTCTTTGCCCACCCGGGGTTTAAACACGGGTGTCATCCCATGAGACCCAGTCATCCTCTGCCTGCGGCATACGAGGCATCCCATGGGATGCAACAGAAAACGTCTTAATTCAGCAGCACCATTTCATTTGTAGCTTTTTTTGAAAGAAGATTTTTGCAGGGATGGAATACAAGTAATTTTAATTATTATGAGAGTATTGATAACATAAGCTTTGTTGCATCTTTTCTGAAGCAAACCATCCAAGGCATTTTCTACGCAGCATAGACAAGAATATCTGATGTAAGTGAAACTAAGGAGCAAATAAAACATTAAAAGACAGCTGTGAAAGGCTGTGAAAACAGGATTGAGCATGTTGTATACAATTAACTGAAAGCCAAACTAGCCTTCCAGGTTCAGCTTTTAACTCTGTATGTTAATATCAAATTGGCAGTAATTTCCTCTTTTAGTTCCTGTCACAAACTGTGTCTAAAAGAATTACCTATCCGGATTTTACAACTCTCTGATGAGAGATGTGACTCATTTAGCTAGCTGCTTCAACAGTTCATCCACTTCCCTATTAAAAATCTGCTTGTTATTTTGAAGCCAAAGGTTCCAGCCATTGAATCTACATGGTGTCTACCAGAATGAAGATGGATTCTTGTAAAAATGATATTTGAAACCCCATTACATTTTCCTTTGGTGAAGTAAAGAGACCAAATTCCTCGTACTTTCTTATACAAAACACAATTTCCCACCGTTCTTGACATTGTTCTCTGAATACTTTCTAATTTCAACTATCCTGCTTGAAGTGTAGCTATAAAAGCTGAATATGATATAAATAACTCTCCTGCTACATCTGAGTGCAAAACTAGTCAGCATTCCCCCTTCATAAAAACAAGGACCTCTTTCATATCTGGGTCACAGCTGGGCTGGGAACTCAAAATCTCTTGAACAACTCTTGTGATACTCAGCTATACTCAAGTAGTAACTGTTGAAAAAATACATTGCAATTGTCAGGGCATACATTCTTTGCTTTGTAAATTATACCTTTACTTTCCCATAGACGAGTATGTGCTCACTGCCTGAAGCTTGACACTTCATACAACCTACTTCACTTTTAACTATTTTACACTGCTCTGCAATCTGCACTTAATTTCAAACATTATCAGTAATGATTTAATGTCCCATTCTGGCTCACAGGTAAAATATATGAACAGTGTATGAGAAAGGAGAAATACTTGAAAATCTTACCTAAATAGCAATTTATGATTTCCAGTAGCTGAAGTTTCTTCTTCCTTCACTCAGGTTTATGAACTGTAGGGAAGGCTTTTTGAAAATAATATCTTTTTTTATTTTCTCATGGAGATCTCAGTATGCAAAGTCAGAATTAAACACTTAGTGATTAAAGCTGGCTTTTAATAAGAAACTAAATGTGGAACAAAAGAAAAAATTTAAAGATTATGAAATATGCAAAAGGCAGAGAACTAAATTGCAATTCTTTTCTAATCATGTAGTATTTCAATATGGAGTAAAAAGCCAAATTCTTGTGTGAATATATACACATTATGTTTAAAAAATATTTGGGATGAAGCTGACCAAATTCTTTATGTTATGTGAAGAAATGATTCTGGTAAAAAGAATAATTTGTATGCATATCATAAAGTCTGTTGTCACATGTAAAACGAGGATGTTGAGGTTTTAGCATGGTTTGTGGGGGCACAACAAAGTTACATCTGTTTCTGTGCTAGTGTGGTTAGCACAAAATATGTAGACTGAAGAGACATTAACATTTTTTTGCCTGAAGTGATAAGCTGACTGGGTTCTATTCTGAGATTCATATATCACATAAAGATGCTTTGATCTGCTACCCCTAGACTTTCCTTTCAAAATGTGTCTATCTTCAATCAGCAAAGAAATAAACCTGCCATTATTGACACCAGATTCTAAAAATCTGAAAAAATATTTACTGCCAGATAAATTTATTTATCTATTCTCTTAGTTGTTGTTGAACTGTTCCTCCTTTTTTTTTTTTTTTTTTAAATATGCTGCTACTGCTTTTTTGATACAGAATTATTTTATAACTCAGAAAGGCAATCCAGAAACCTCACAAGGAACATCATCATATGTGGGTTCTATACTATCTCATGCATACTTGGCTAAAAAGTAATAAATATATATTGATATGAAAAAATATTCTGTTCAGATAGTATTCTCAGCAAAGGGTAAAGGTTTGTGGCTCCCTATGGGTTATATGACTTCTATGAGATTATTTGTATTCTTAAAGAGCATCATATGTTCAAATACTTTGCTGAATCAAAGCAGGGAAAAGACTTTTTAAACATTTTATGCAATTTTTATGAGGGTAATGATTAATGCAGGAAAAATACACTCCGGAATGAATGACCAGTGTTCAGATACAAGCTACTAACACAGTGCAGAATGCTGAAGGTTCGCTAATATCTTGGGCAGCTGACAGACTAAAAATTAGACCCTATACTGAGTTCAGATAATCACTGTTCTCAGTTTCCTATGTTTAGTATTTAGAAAACTTGACACTGTAGATCAGAAGAATATCAGAATACCAAAAAACCCGAGATTTTTTTTTAACACATCTCCATTTTCAAATCCAGGGGAATTATTTACAAAGAGTATTCTGAAATATATGTCACAAATGTCCACAAAAAAATAGTTCCCATCAACTTACAGTGAGCCATCACTAGACACAAGAGAATGAAGAAATTGGATAAAACTTCATTTAAAAACAAAGAGACTATTATCCAGGAAAACCAGTAAGACTCAGACTTCATATAGAAAAAGAAACAACCACTTAAGCTGTAAGTAAGGAGAGAGTTTGACCAAGACTGCTTAATCTGCCACAGAAGTCAACATTGCCTAGGTGTCATGGTGTGCCATAGATACTTTAAGACAGGCACCTATCACACCTGAAAATCTGCAGCAGGTGTCTGGAGTATATGGTTCCTTGAAAGCACTGTGTCAACAAAAAAAGGACAGCAGGCAGGTCTTCAGCAGGTGGTAGAGATGTACTGCAAGGTTAGAAATAGAAAGGTTCAATGGCAAAGATTCATCATCTCCACTGTCAACAAACACTCTTTTCATGAACGTGATGCCCAGTTTATCCTGGTCTTAGAGAAAACAGTTTTCATTTATTTTATTAGCTAGAAATTGCAACATGCTTTAAAAGATTAATTGATTACAGCATTCAATTCATGAAAAATAATTAATTAACTGTACATATAACAAAAGCTGAATAGATAGCACATTTAGAAGAATTGGACATATTGTTTTCTTTAACCAAATCTTAGTGACAACACTACCATCTCTATTTAAGTTCAGAAATTGGTTTAATTTTATTTAGCTATATCATCAGACTATTTAAGATGAGCAAACCATAACTTTCCCTGTTGGTGGTTTTGTTGTTGCTTTTTTTTTTAATTTTAAGTAACAGAATCTGTAGTTGGAATGGGATTTTGCTCTTGGAACAATAAACAAGAAAAACTGTTCTCATGGAAGAGAGGACTGGACCTGTAAGACACCTTTCTTACAGATTTGGAGAAAAAAGATTTCTTGATGTTCATGAACAGTAATTTTTCATACACTGATGTCTTCACATGTGTTTTGTTCCCCATCAGTTGATTGTGCTTCTTTAGATCTTTGGAGAAAGACTTTTATATCCTATGAAAAGGAAAAAGGAAATATTAAAAGTAATTTCAGCAGCCTGAAAACTGCAGTAATAACACCTTAAAACTTGCAGTAATAACACCTGTCTATCCATGGGGTGAGCTTTCCACTGACTAGATTATGGTGAAAAACTAACTTCAGTGGAGGTAAATTACACATTCTCCACGTTACAGACAATGTCTTCCAGCAGGGCACTGGAACTCATTCAGCTGAGGTGCTGTAATGCCACTGAGATGATGTTTTCGTGTTACCCACAGGACTTAATTTCCTATGGTGGATTTACAGAACAACACTGTGTTAAAATGCAACTCTTAAACAGAGATCTTAAACATCAGCTTAATATTACTGGTAAAGACAGGTATCAAGACTGTTGTTTAAACCAGTAAATGTTATTCAGAACATACAAAGAAAATTCTTCAGTTAAGGGGTTTTTTTGATATGTCATATTTCACACTGAACTTTAATAACAATTCCAGGGAATAGATATGAAGGAAAATAAGTAAGTAACACTTTGAGTAATATATACCCTCAGTAGGTTAATTTTGTGCTTAGTTCTTTATAACATACTGTCTGATGTGTTAATTTTCAATAATTTTGTATTAGCAGAATCTTAGCCATTTCCCATTTCAGCAATCCATTGTAGGATGTGTAAGTAAGATGAACAAGGAATTTCTGTTTTAAAAAAATAACATGCTGAGCATTCAATACAAAGATAAATATTTAACTTTCTAGCATTTCCTGATACTATCAGAATACACATGTTTTTCCTTTACGAGAATAATTAACAGTCAGTTTTTTATATATATGTAGTATTTTTGTATACATGTAGTCCAATATACATTTTGCACGTATTTTGAAGATACTACCTTTTTTCAAAAGCAGGAACTGCCTGTATGTAATGATGCCTCACAAACTTGCAAAATATCAGAAGTGTTTCAGTGAATACAGAACTATGCTAAAAGAAGGTTTTAGAAGGTTGCACTAATATTTATCTTTGATTCTAGGAAACACTTCACTATAAGAATGCATTTTTCAGCAAATTGAGTCAGAAAAAGTAGTTTCAATCCCAGTTTGATAAAAATAAATGTAGAACTAAATACTGTCAAAACCTGGAGATAGAGTTCTCCAACAGTTTTACTATGTCTGTCTTTAATGAAAGAAACTTTTTTTTTACATGAACACATATTATTTACATTTCTTTAATATAAGAAACAACATCTTTTATTTACATTAAATTTTTTAAGAGTATTTAGGGATAGGATACATTATCAAGAGAAGCATAACATAGGTCTCTTTTTTAAATGATCTGCTTAAACACTGAGTTAGATTTTCCTTTTCTTGCACACTGGGACATTTAAAACACCACATGAAAAAAGCTTCTCAAGTTTCATAAGTATTACAGTTACACCTTATGACTAGACAGTGAATCAGCAGTGCTTTTTTTCTGTCAAAACCTTGATATGTGGTCCAGTTCGTAAGATGTATTTAATATAATCTGTATGAACTCTCCCTATGACAAGAAACTCTTACTTTGTGAAATGATACATGGAGTTCTGAATATTTGTTGTGTAATATTAAATGGCTGCTGTGGGCATAACCAGGTTTTGTAGTAGTTCTTCAATATACTAATAAATGTTTTTCATAAAGCCATGTTAACTATACATTAATAGAAATCCCGCTTCAGTGGAACTCCTATCTGAAAGAATATCTGAATTATGTTACTGAAATGATTAACAGAATGAACAACAGTAACAGCAGTAACCATATGACAAATAATTTAGACAGAACAAGTGTAATGCAAGGGCCTGTGCTAAATGCATTCAGAACATAAACACATAGAAATATGATGTGATATCCCTACCTTCAAAAGCAGAGCTTTTCTAAAAGGGCTATTCAGGATTTGAAAGCAGAATAAGAAATGTAATGCAATTTATCCAATGCATAATATTTTTATATTAATAAACTGAATGCTAATTATCAAACTATCTTCAGTAATTATAAGAATGTAGTCCACTCAAAGTTACAAATACTGCATTAAACATTAAGAGTTATAAAAATAGAATATATCCCAGACTCTTCCTTTAAATTTATCACAATCAAAATGCAGAATTACTAAAACATATGGTTGTTTCTGTATTACTGTATCTGTGACAGTCTCAGAACAGATGGTAAAATTTGTAACAATAAATAATGAGGCCTAAAGAAAATCCCTTAATTGACCAAATTGAATAGATGAACACACACAGTGGAAAAAGCAGATTGCTTGCTTCTCCCATCTGAATCAGCTGGTCTAATAAAAATCTTCTCTCATTTATTATTAAAGTTATTTAAAGAAAACTTAATTGAGCATGTTATGAAGTGCCTTCATAAACATACACATGTAAGTGTCATATGCCTATTCTCAAGGAATAAATTTCATCAGATAAGTGAAAAAAATGTGTTGATAATGGCAAACACTTGCAAGTTCTAGTTAGGAGCAGAAAACCTCGTAATCAGGTCAGAAAAGACAAGATGAAAAAGTAATAGAATTTCTGGGCATATTAATTTTTAGCCATTTGCACTAAGGCTGACAGAAAGGTCACCATCATGTAGGATGGTGCCAGCCCACTAGCAGAGAAAACCAAACCCCTGCAAAAGACAATATATTGTACATGAAAAAAAAAAAAATTTTTTTGACATATGACAGATAATGGTTGAAATTGAACAGGTCATCAAGATCCAAAAGAATCAGCTATCCTAACTTAAATTTGAAAAATTGTAAGGTAGACATTCCCTTTATAGTTTTCAGCAAAACATTTTACTTTCTGCTGTTTATGACTGCATTAGTAGAAACATTTTAACTTTTAGAAACCACACCCTGACTTGCTATATTTATCTTGTAAAAGATCTCAAAATAACAGCACTGTGGTTGACTTTCATTTTTATAGACATCTCTGAGGAGAATTTCTGCAAAAATAATTGATACTAAAAATATTGTCATGGAAAGAAGAAAGTTCACCTGTTCCCCAAATAGAGAACTGATACAGGAAAAATCTTCTTGGAGTATCTAATAGACCAGAATTGTAACATACTTAAAACAAAGGCCTGTTTGCTGGTGAATAGAACACTTTTTTTGTAAACCTGAGTGTTGATTTCATGCATAAATCAAAAGTCTGTATTTAACAGTACAGTCAAAGAACTAAATCGTCTGGGATTAAGTACAGAAACCAGAGTACTATATTTGAGATACAATCAGTATAAGCCTTTCCAAGAGGCAATTTTAAGTATTACAAATGAGAACTGAAGCTCTGCATCACCTAACTGTTGAGTCAGGAGACACAGGTATCAATGGAACCTGCCAAATAAGTGGAAAAATGTCTCATTTAAATGGAATGATACCAATATATAAACAAGATGTGGGAACTCCTCTGGGCTAGAATATGTGCACTGAAACCCTCAGTTACTTCCAAGATTCATATACACTATCCTACAGCTTTTCTCATAGACTGACAATTTTTTATACCTGAACTGCCCTGAATATATCCTACCAGCCAGAAATAACCTGGGTAATTGATGGTAGCTAATATTTCAACATGTACTACAATCTACTCTTAAGCTATGTAACGAAGTTCCCCCTAAAAATGGCAAAGGAAAATCAGAAATTTTAATAAAGAATAAATGCAGTGTGTTTGCTTTTCAGCTATTGGCCAGTGTGAAAACATTTTAACAAGGAGTCCCTGTAAATTGCCTAGCATATAGATAAGGCTTTACTCAGTTTACACCCTAATTAAGTTTTACTTTAGGTTTCATCACATTTGGTCTTCAGGAAGATGCTGCATTATATTAAATACTACAAGGTCAGAGAGGATTTGTGTAAACAACAGTTCTTGAGGTGGAACGCATCTAGAGAGCTGGTTTAAAAAATGCTTTGGTCTACAAGAAATTCAGTGAGGCTGGAAAAAATCAAATCAGAAAAGGCAGTATTCAATTAAATAAGAAGAGTCAGGAAGAAAGAATGGGGAAGGAAGGGAGGAATGACATTATATTGCGTGGCATCTGTCTTCCCAAACTGGCTGAGACATCAACGTAGGCAGGATGGACAAACATGGATAGTTATAATCTTGAATTTATTGCCTTGTCTTTGTCTTACATTTTCTATCACTTTCTTCTGTAGCAAATGGATTTTTAACCCTCGCTTTTACTGAGTAAATATATTCTTTTATTCTTATATTTTATATTTTACGAACAACGATAATGAGTGATATAATACATGCTGGGCAATTCACATCCCACAAGTGAGGAATATAATTAAGAAATAGCAAGTAACTCCTAAACGATCATGTATCTTATTCAGATTTACATTTTGCGGGACACTATGGAGGTGATCATCTAAAACTTGTGAAGACTGTTTATTTTTCATGTGGGACATGCACATGCAAGCATCCTCTCATCTTCTCATGCTATTTTCTTACACCCTGTATATCAACTACTTTTGCCCTAGTTTGATACCTTAAATAGGGTGATTCTCTAGCCCAAACTTGCCTGTTCTGCAACTGTTTTAATGCATGTTTAAAGAAAGGTGCAGGCAGCAGGAAAGCTCTAGAGAATGGCAGGGAAGAACACTTGGACCTGTGCTGCCTCTGCATGCCCTTTTCTGCTGCCTGGTTGGCCTGGGGTGGAATGAGATCTACCACATATCCTACAGTGTCCTGCAGTATGATCCTGTTGGGAGGACAATTCAGCCAGACTCCTTTCTATGGGTGGGGAGAAAGGCAAAGCCTCATCAGACAAGGCAGTGGAAAAGCTGTAGGCATTTCCACACAGGTAAGACCTCTACAATAAACAGGTCCGAAAGCAGCCCAGTCTTTGCTGGATGGAATTTTCACAGAAAACAAAAAAACACGTGATTTACTCTACAGCTGCTGGGCTGTATAGCTGATCTACATTGCAAACTGGCAATATCTACATTAATTACATGTATGTTTCTGGGATAATGCAAATTTAAGCATGTGTGCTTACAAAGTCTTTGGTCCCAGACAGGAATACTTACAGGAAGTTTGTATTCTTGGCATGTATTAATCAAATCTTCCATGAAAGGATGCTTCAAAAGGATCTCAACTGCAATGGGTGTCAGATCTTCAGCACCTAATTCTTGGTACATCTTGATAAAATTCTTTAAGTAAAAATAATATGTGGTCAATTTATTGCAAAAAAAAAAAAAAAAAGGGAAAAAGCAAAGATCACAGCATATTTTTTTTAACATATGATGCAAGCTACAAAACCATCCTTGAATCAATCTGCCTACCTTATCATAGCTGTCTGCCTTCTCCAGACAGCTAAATCTATGATAATCTTCATCTTTACTTCCTCCAGTATGAAACACTTTGAGTAGAGATGCCACTGAAATAATTTCTTCACCTGTGTAATTCAAGACTTCTTTTTCATCCTCTGTTAAAGTCTTTTCATTTGACAATATGCTGGGGCTTGAAGATTCCTAAAAATTTAGGCACAAGTATCATACTTGGGGATAAACAGTTGGTCAGCAGATGATCTGTTTCAGTTAAACACCCATTAAGAACCAATGGATTACAATTGGTAATTCCAAACTTCAGTTCTTACAAAACAAAAGTTATCAACTCACACAAAATTATCTACTGCACCGTAGGATGGAGGAATAAATTGTGATAGTCCAGAAATATCCATAATGTTGGCATTAGCAGAAATTTAATAGACAGCTTTTTCCAGGAATGCGGCCAACATTGCACAGAAAAAACTAGTATTTCTCAGAGCAACAAAACATAAAAATATTTAATAGTTACAAACTACAATACCAAGAAATTTGTGTTTATTTAAGGAGTAAACTTGGTATGTCTGAATGTTCACATGAAAAAAAAAAAAAAGTATGAATTTTCTAGTCCAAATCTAGTCACTGCAAGAACTCTGTTTTGACCAACAGTTAACCAGCTCACCACAGAAATAGGTATTTTCAGTTTATGCAGAAAAATTAAGTTTAATTTAAGCAAGCAATTAGGTAATTTTGTGGTGATATTAAGAGCTGGTCAAAGAGGAAAAAACCCCAAAAACTAAACAAAAAAACCTGCTGTAGAGATTTGTGAACACAAAGATGAGAAAGGACCTCACACAGGTGAACAGAGCTTTGACTAGATTATGTCACAATGTAGACTAACTAACCACTAGCAACAGGAAATTGCATGTAATTGAACAAACCATTTCTTTCCTCATTAGGAGGGGGAGAGACTGCTGAGGTTCAGTCACACTTGTGCTATGTGTCTTGGGCCTTAATACATTTCATTTTGAGCACAGAGGAGTAGAGTAATTTACAGTCTTTTTAACACACAGTAATCAAGATTACAGAAATACCAGCACTGAAGATTTTTGGTCTCACATTGCATTGCTTGCACTGAGCTGTGAGACCTACACAACCCATAATAACATTATTTAGACTTAAAACAAAGTTAGTGAGAGACGTCTCAAGAATATGTTTATCTGAGCTTCTCTGAACAACATGAGGGCTTCAGATGCATTTCTGCAGGCAGACACCAATGAGAAGCCATTACAATTACCAGCACGGAACAAGAAAAAGAGAAGAGGCAAATTAGGTGAAGTTCTGTAAGTGCCTATGTATGAGCCAGCTACCTAAGGTGTAAAACTTCTTAGAGACGACCTAGGTAGCTCTTTATATTTCACTGATGAATGTTCCACTGATAATATTTACTAAATTTCTAGTACCTAGAGTCAGAACTGGGATATTTAGATCACATGTAAACAGCCACAGGGAAACAAAAGTTTAGGTTCTTAATTTGATGTTGAAACCACTTTGGATGTCTTCACGACTGTGTATTTGATGGTGCTTGGCTCAAACATGACACAATATCAATGCACCATTTCCTTTTTGCCCCTTTGTGGTTGTGGAATAACCTTCATAAAATTCTGTCTCTACTAAAGCTGATAGAGAAAACTCATTTACTTCAGTGGTATGGGATTTCTTTTGTTGTCTTCTGTCCGTATACAACATTATCGTTTAAGTGCATAGGCATGGAACACAAAGCATAAGAAGAAAATATTTTTTTAAATGAAAATATTAAAAAAGAAAATATTAAAATGATGTTTTAAAATCAGTCCAGTGATTCTGTGCACCAGCCTAGACAACTGTAAAGTCAAAGAGAATCCACACAAGCAAGATTTGTTTAACATCTAATTCTTGGATATTCCTAGGATTCTGAGGGACTCTCCAAGGTAAATTAGGCACACAATCTGTCTGTTTAATACACTGTGGGACATACATCAGACATAGCACAGATTCACAGAGCCAGTGCCTTGAGAGAGTAAGCAGGCATGAGGAAATGCTCAGGTTAGATGGGACATCTCTTTCTCCTCAGAGATACAGTTAATTCTGGGCTGAAGGCAAATGGTCCCCTTCACTCATGACTCCCAGCCTCAAGAAGTTGTTGGCACATTGGTGATAATGCCAATGCTCTTATTTATATACTACCAAACTTGCAACCAAACAGATGAAACCAAGCAGAAAATGACAAAGAGGAGAACAGGTTGTATAACTTTATGTCCAATGAGATGAAAGTTAGAACTTTCCACCGAAATATGGGAAATTAATACCACAACATCTAATTGGGAGCATTCTGTGCTCTCCTTCTCCCTATGAAATGTGGAAAGTCTTATTGTCTTATTGTCTTATTGTCTTATTGAGTCTCTCCAGTGTACAAAAACTCTGTTGTGCCAAACAAAACACAGGGAAGTATAATAACTTCTGTCATTTGAAATTATAAAATTCTATTTTGCATATGTATATGATTACCCTCTGTAGTACAATAATGCCTTTTCTATGCTGTTTCTAGAGATCTGAATTGTACTTTTAAGTCCTGAGCAAATGCTGGAGTCACTGTGGCTGAGATAGGGCAATGAATCATTTTATTACTGAACAGCAACCTCTTTCCAAGGTGTGTACAGATAAATAATTTATGTGTCAAAAAATGACTTTTACTTCAATAAATATAAGTATTCACTGATAAGTAACTGATGCATGCAGTGGACTAATTCCAGTTTTAAGACTTTAACAACTAAAACCTACTTTAGAAATACTAATAATGTCCAAATGATAAGTTTCATTTGATCTAACAATGCATTCATCATGGCTGAAAAAATAATTTTAAAATTATTTTGCAGGAAACTAATTATTATTAAACCTTCTGGTTTATAGATAAACCCAAACAATTGGAAATAACACAACAAAGATGTGTCTGAATACCCCAAAGAAATGTAGTGGAAAATAAAGTAAGACCAGCAATAATACCAGGTCTTGCATCTTGATATAAGACTACTATAAGTCACACTGCAGTTTAATTCCAGGGGACTGACAGCTGGTCAATTAGACAAAAGAATTACTTCCATTTATATGCACAAGGAGTAGTCACCAGTAAATATCTTAAACTTTCATTAATGGCAAGCAAATTTCCAGACTTTTGAAAGAATACTTCTGAGTATTATTACCAATGCAATATTCCCACGAATTAAGTGAGACTACTTGTAAGGACTGGAGCTACCCAGGATAAGCAAATATAGAGAAATCCAGTTAATTTATAATTTGAAAGTACTGCTACTATTCTCTAGTATTTTTCTGTAATATTTTACCACAGATGGAAGGGATGTTTTCTCTTTTCTGTGAATATGTGTTCCAGTAGCAATGCTAAGTGCTCTGTATACACCTTCAACTGGATCAGAGTGGGAGGCGAAATAAAGCAGCATCTCAATATAGTCCAGCAGAGCGGGGTCTTTTTTGGTATCCACAAATAAACTGAAGAAAAACTATAAAAGGGCAAAAATAAGCAAATTAATTTCAGAAGAGGATCTAAATGAAATACAAATCAAGGACTGTAGAGAAAAGGATGAAATGCAGTAATTACTGCTAATAAGAGCTACTATACTTAAGAACATGTTGAGGTTGTACAAATCAAGGCCGTGATAAATCATAAATGTGTGTTAAGTAATTCAAGGAAACAGAAATTGAGTTTTGCAGAACAGGGAGAAATTAATAAAACCTTGTATCATGACAAATATGTTCAAAGCATTTTTTGTATTCAGATTATTATTAGCCCCCTCTTTCATGGAAAATTCTATGAGCTCAGATGCAGTGATCATTTGCCTCCCATTCTTTACAAAGCTGGTTGCTGTGTAGCAAAATTAATGTCATTAAACTAAGAACAGGAATAATTAAGTCTTTCTGAGGAGACTATGATTTAGAATGCTCAAGGCTGACTCTTGGATTCCTCTCTACATTATTCTGAAGCACCACTTGACCTGAAAAAAATATCAAAAAAAAAATCAGCACTCATTGAAAAAAAGAGATCCAAAAAGCTCTAAAATGAGACCTCTCATGTTTGAGTAGTGACTTCTTCAAAATACCTATGTTTTCAGTTACCTTTATGAGGTGTTTTAGCCTTTCAAAAGACACAGGTTCTTCGCAACTTTCTGTTATGCTTAGATCTTCATTTCCATTAAACCATAAGCCAACCTGATTTCAATAAATAAATAAATAAATAAATAAGTTTGTTTATTTTCATACATTGAAATAAGGTGGTCTTTATACTCTAGCTATGTTCAAGAAACAGGTTACTAAGAGCCTAATTTCTGGACTTAAACTGAATTTGTTATTAATATACAATGATATGAGAATAATTAGGTAGCTGTTTGTACATTGTAATAGATACTTGAGAAATTACTGAAAATCAAGTAGGATAAAAATGAATGTATGCTTTTGAATAAAGTGAAAATTAACTATGTAGCTGTAAATCTATGCTGCTGAAGAAGCAGAACATGATATGGAGTTTCTATTCATGTTCTGGTTTCTTCCTTTTAGGATATCCTTTGCTAACCCCTACAGCTTTTGTCCAGACTGTACTTTTAGAAGAAACTGTCCCTACAATTCAGTATGATGAAGGATGGAGGCATGGCTCTCCCCACGCTTGCCTGCTCCCAACAAGATGACCAAGAGTCCTACAGAGCTACAACTGTGTATTAAAAGTGCTCAGAACCAGTTCTGTAGTGCTAGACTCTAGGCACGGGAAGGATCAGCTAGATCTGGATAGGCATGGACAAACTTCCTACAGGAAAACTCACCAGTGTGGAAGCGCACCAGGCTTTTCGAACAACATCACACTAGGGACAGCGCAGCACCATCACCTGGACACGAACCCTGCACTGTGTAGTTTACCAGTGTAGGTGCAGAGAGAGGGGACAGGTGAAGCAGCTCAAATTCCCAGTGGAAGGTTATTCAAATCAGTTGTTTACTGCATATTTACTGCCTTGTAATACTGAAGTGATTAAATTAATTGTTTGGTTAATATTATATTTAAAATAGGATCCTGTGCTAAAAATGTACGTTCTTGGTCTGCATGTCTTGTAACTGTTAGCTTATTTGTAAACTCTTCAGCAAAACTTACAATAGAAAAAATGAATGCACATAGACCTGCATTTTTTGTGGGTTTTCTGGCTTTGCAGAGTTTGTTTCTTAGAAAGTCTGTGGTGGGCAGGGATTGGCAGGTGCTCCTGGAAATTTTAAATTAATCAAAGAAGTTCTGAAAATGACAGGCCTCTGGAATACCACAGCCTTTATTTATTTTTCATTAAAAACCAATGCTAGGTGATAGGAAAACAAATTACAATAAAGGTTCTATGAAATTTATTCAAAAGACTTGGAAAACTATATTTAATATCACCAAACAAATACAGAAACTGGCAAGACTGGAATATCTATAGACACTTATATGTGCATATATATGATACTTACAGCTAGTATAGCCTAAGAGAGTGAACCAGCTAGTATCATTCTAAGTATGATTAAAAATGCAAAGTAAAAGTAAGTGAAAATGAGCAGAATTTTGCTGAAAGAACAAAAATGTACTTATGATATTCTTTCTGAAAAACCTTGTTGAACTATGTGAAAATTCAAATAGAAGTTGTCTGCAGAAAAATGATCAAAGATTTTTATAATTTTCCATGTATTCAAGGTTTAAGGATGATCTTAACTTGAGAAAATTAATTATTGGAAAAAATCTAGAAACATTTAATTAAAATGCAGCTGATGAAATGAAACTGAAATCTTTATTTTTGCTTGAGCAAATTATCTTATTCAGTGTCAAGTAAGTTAATAGTCATCAAAGCACACAGAATGATTTCTTTAAAACAGAAAGGATTTTCACTTGAGATTAATTTATGGGAAAAGTACAAAAATCAAGTTAAAAGTACATTTAATTAGCCTGATTTGTGGAACTATGGACAAGATACCTACTAGGCCATCAATTTGCTGAAAACACTTTTCACTAGAAAGCTCCCTCAGACCCAAAGCATTTAAAATTCAGACTGAGTTTCTCAAGGTGAATAAACCAAAGAACATATCATTCAATTCAGGGAGTTTAACAAAATAAAATTTGATTGAAAAAATAAAAGGATTATAACCTGCATATAGTGTTCCTGTGTAATGAAGCCTGATCCAGTGACATCAACAGACTTGAAGACATGCAGGGTTTTGAGGAGTTGTGTCACAGAGGGCACTGGCCAAGGCTCTGCTGCTGCCAGCAAGAATCTGCGCCAGTCAGTAAGTTCTGAGTTCACCGTGAATTCAGATGCCAGATTTTCTAACTATAAAACCAAAATAGCAAATACTGTCAAACGTTGTACATAAACATAGACTTTCAATATCCTGTGTATCCTTAGGTATTTTCCTGGACAGGATGAACAATGTTCTGCAGTAAGGTTTCACATTTCTATAAAGGGCAAAACAAAACAGGCCACAGGCCACTGTGTGTTGACTGCCACGTGCAGTTGATATCTCTCTAAATAAACACCCTGAGTACCCAAATAGGTATTTATATATACCTTAGCTTGTGCTTTGAGAACTTCCTTTTGTAAGTAAGTTCTTGCTTCCACAATAAATTTAAAAGTCTCATTTAAAAATGGTTCTTTTAAGGAAAGAAAATTCTATTATTAACATAAAGATAGGATTTATAAGCACTAAAAGTTCTCAAAGAATACAGAACATGGGATACATGCACATTTGGTCTATTAATAGACAATATTTGACTGATAGCTTTCCTTGGATAATTAATTTCCTGTGCTGAGATTAGGTTTTATATAGTCAAGATGACAGATGTGACTAGTTTTCACTAAACTCTCTGGAACTACACCACTTTAACATTAAAATGTTTTACTCATGCAGTTCATCTGTGTGAAGAATATATGAATAAAGAAGTGAAATTATGTGAAATCCAATTAAAATTTTAATGTGAATCATGGTTTACTGTCAGAAATAGTTATCAAAATATGCTAAAACAAGTAAATATTTTCATTCTATAGGCTTACCAGCAACATCTGAAAGAAAGTTTTTCAGTATGGAGGACTTGAAAGTTTTCATGTTTCTAAATCTGAAAACCTTGGATGGTGTCTTAAGAACTGAAATAATTTGCAAATTGTAAATAAATAAAGTGCTGACAAAATGTCTGGCACAGTGACTTCCATGATCCTTCCCTAGTGAAACAAAAGAACTTTAAAGAAAAACTGATAATGTCCTATAATATTATAATCTTCATTTGATCATACTAAGGACAATGCTGTATCTTCTACACAAACCAATACTCTAGTTGAAGATAATATAGGGGTTCACTTACATCTGCAAATGTTAAGTTCTTCCATACATCAGGAAAGCAATTTATTCCAAGATTCAAATTAACCAAGCCACTAACAGTTTCAATAAATACTTTCTTTGGTATAAAACCTAATAAAAAAATCAATATAGAAATATGTTTAGCCTTTTAAATAGACTTCTTCTGTTAATAAAAACCTATTTTTAAATTTTAATGGCCATATGAGAAAGTTATTTACTTTCCTATTATGCACTATGGATAATGCTAATATTTTCCAAAGCAAACATAAAATCTCCTTATTTAAAAGGAGTCATATGTGACCTATCTAATAGGAAAGTTTCAAATATTTCACTGCACTGCAATTCTTCTGGTACTTGTCCTGCATTAAGATCACTAATCCATCCTCACATGGTCTACACTGACAATTAATGAGCATTCACAGACACCAATCGCAGAGTTCTGTGTACTGAATACCTACCAACAATTTCTCCCACTCTGCTCTATTTTAATCCATCATAAATCTATCTTCAGTCTTTAAAGCAAGTATATGTTAGAGAATAGGGTGAAAAACATGCACTATTGTCTGTTGAATGCTGAAACAAAATTCAACTGTTTGAAAAGCTTCTCAGAACTCACATGTGGGAGTTGAAATAGCTCCATTAATTTTATTTTAAAGAAATGCCAAGAAAAAAAATCAGTTAGTGCTGAAAACCTTATTTGTTTTTTAAGCAGGAATAGATTTGCTTATGAGCAAACAGAAACTTCAAACTTCATGTATGGTATTAAAGCACAAAATCATGTATAAAAAATTTTAAAAGATATGAGTCTTTTCTTTCAGAAATGGACTTTGCTGGGTCAGTGTGAGTTCACTGCAAAACCTCTGCAGTAACAACAAAAAATGTAAAAACGTTTCAAGTTATTTAAATTTTGAGAGATAAAGCTGAGTTGGTCAGGTTGTGATCAATTCCATGGCAACAAAACAGGAGTTTTCAGATGATTTTTAAAAGCAAACACAATCAGTGAAATACTGGAAAGACTTACTTATTTTTTTCCTTTTTCCAGTCAAACTTCTTGTCCATTTGAAAAGGCAAAGCTGTGAACATTCTATGGTTAAGACACTTTCTTTGAAGTGAAACAGTGAAGTGAAATTTAGGTTTATGAAAAATGTATAAGACAAGTATATAAATAATGTGTTTGAGTACTAATTTCATGGTGTCGTTATTCAAAATCAAGTAGCCAATTTGAATTAATAATCTGCATCTCTGCAGACCTGTTTATCTCCCATCAGGAAAACCAGGATTAATGCCCTCAGAACATCTTAATACAGCACAGAAATCCTGCACATATATAAGCTTGGAGAGAAGATGACAAAAATAGATTTGGAAAGTTCTGTCTGTTGGGACAGGAAGAAGGAAGGGAGAAACACCTGGACTTGAAGCCTTCATATTCTCTCCCAAATTTCATCATGAAAGCAAAAGCTGGGGAAAAATACTGTCAGACTGGTAACAGTTCTGATGTCACATCTTGATAGTTTTTGAGTTATCTACATTCAGAAAGAGCATCTTCTAAAAACTTGATAAATCATGTGCTGTTTCCTGAAGCACATTGGATTGCTAATATTTTAAGGTAAATAGAAATTTAGTTTTTTCATGAAAACGTCAAGCCTCAAGAATTAGATCATTTCCATATAGCACAATGAAGCCTGCATCACAGGAGCATCATTACTGGGACACTTCATCTAAGATTCAAGAAACCAGGCAACATTTTAGTGGTTCATGGGTTAAATAGGCTATGGTCCATGAAAGAGCCAGTGAACAACAAAAAACAACAGGGAAATTTTTTACATCTTTTTTGCAGTATCCGATTTTGTAGTGCTTTATCATAAAGATCCCAGCTAATAATTTTTATTTTGTTTTTTGCTAAACATTTCCCTTTCCATTTGATCACTGGCAATTTAACTTAGGTTTCTGTCACACAATCTTATGTTTTAAACTGTTTCACTCCTACTATGATCTCCCTACATGACAATACAAGATGTCATTCCTCTATTTCTTAAGTTTCTGACTTCCTGAAATGAAATTTAATTTTGGTTTTTTTTTCTTTTTCCACAGAATTCTAGAAGGATACTAATATCTTCATATCACTTTTTGTGAAGCTACATGACTTCAGAAACATACATTGAAAGTATCTGAGGGACAAGGAATTTAAAGAACTTGCATCAAAACCAATGTCTGAGATGGGGCTGAAGGATTGAAATCTAAATCACAACTTATATAAATAAACTATAGAACTGCTGATGTGCTGTAGGGCAATTTCTTTAACTTTACTATCTCCTCCTGAAACATCTGATGAGGGACAGTTCCAAAGTTATAGTAGTTCAAAATCTTCAAATGGATTGTGACTTAATTCCTCCTATTGACATATGTAGGAGGAATGAGGCAGTCTCAGAGAAACAGAGGAAATCCCTTATAAACATGAGGGATGCAACATGTGCGTTTTTAGACATTTTGTCAAGACTTAGTGGATTTGGGTATATATTACAGAGCATAGAATGGTTTTTGAGTATCTGATTATAATACCAAACAAGAGGTGACTCATTGTTTCAGCTCAAGGGCTGTCAGTGCTTTATAGTCATGGAGAGACGCTGAGAGAGGGCAGCTACACAGATGGCACCCAGAAAAGAATACTGGTGTCTGCAAATGGTACTCTGCAAGTGGTGAAAGAAAATAATGTCCTCTAGGAGGGAAAAAGGAAGAAAATTCCCAGAATTGGCTTTTTCCACTTATAAAAGGACTTTGTAAAGAGCATACCTGTTTTGAAATGAGTCTTTCTAAGTACAAAATAAAAGAAACCAAACCGAATAAGCTTTAGTTGAATAATGTAGGAGACTGAATACAAAATTAAACATTTTTAATTAGGAGTAGCAGGCGTCTTGTAAAAAGAATCAGTATTCATGAAGATTTTGAAAAACTGGAGAGATGGTCAGGGTCAGTACGCAAGTTTCACCAGAAACAGATCAAAGCACTTTTTGGAAATGGACTGCACAAATTCATACATTTATTACATTGCAGATAAAACAATTCAGGAACAGACTTCAAGCACATTGGAGAACAGGATTAGAATTCAAAGTGAACTTTAAAAATTGGAGATAAAGTCTAGAATAAAAGGACACTATCCAGCAAAGATAAATGTCAAGTGCCCCAGTGGGCTGACATAATGAACTGACTGCATGTCCCAAAGGGAATCTTACTGCCAAAGTAAAATTTCTATAGAAAAGTCTCTAAGGATTATAGCAGATTAGAATACTATGAGAAAGTGCATGGGAAGTAATTGGAAATAATCCTTCCCCCCCTCCCCACCCCGAGATGTTAAGGCTTCTGCTGTAATAAAACTTTGGAAACTCTAGATCAAGAAAGACGGATATAAACTAGAGACTGCCCAAAAGAAAGCAGCAACAATCATCACAGGTTTAGAATGTATCTCCTGAGATGTGAAGTTGAAGGAATTCTGCTAGTTTCATGGATGAAGAGTATGAGAAAACATGCCCCCGCCCTGCATCATGGAAGTAACTTCAGTGCTACAGATATAGAACCACCATTTTTTGGTTTTTCTTTCTTTTTTTGTTTTCACCTGTTGGACATCCTTGGGACACATTTTCAAACTTTTTCTAATCTCAACATAGTTAAAAATCTCCATTTGAAAACTTTGAGGGAAAAGAACCCTCTTGGTATTATGTGATTTAAAAGAAAACCCTTAGAATTCACAAGTCTAATATATAACAAGCCACATATCTAATAAGGTAATCAATGAAATATATATCCTGTTGCTTATTAGGTGAAGTATATTTAAACTTTTTCTTTTAGTCTGCAAAATCACAAGGTCAGATATTTTATACAACACACAGTACTGATCTCTATTTCTGACACAGATTAACTCTCCTGGAGTGGACTAATATGCTTTAATGAGGCATTCCTTCAAAACCTACTTCATTTCTGACACACTTTTTATACCTGGAAGTAGCATGAACATCTATGCAAAACACCAAAAAAAGACTGTATGTGTATATATATATATGTGTATGTGTATGTGTGTGTGTGTGTGTGTGTGTGTGCTATAGCATAGCACAGTACAGAGCAGAGCTGAGTAGTACAGTAGGGTGTGGGGTATTGGGTGTCTTCTGCTATTACTACATACATTTTATATTGAAAGTAGAGTCATCTTTATTTAGCAGAGGGTTGATTCAAAGGTGAATGACCTCATATTAATTTCTCCCAAATTACCTGTAGTACATTTTCATTTGCTGTTGGTGGAACCAAGAAGGGTCTTTAATGATTTAATTTTAGCTATCTTTTGATATAAATTATTGCTATTTCCTTGATGGTAGAAATATATTCTGCTGGTATGCTTTACCTTTTGAAATTATCAAGTAGAAAGGTGCATTTAGAATACGTAGAATTATGAAAATATATCTTCTCTAAACCATACTCATTCTCAGCTCCTAGATGAAAAATCAAGATGCAACCCTTACAAATATTCTTACAGGGAAATAAAAAGTAGTTCAAGCTGTGAAGCATATTAGTCACATCCTGTCTGTAAGAGTACTTGTTATGGGAAGACTAATTCATGCAATTGATAATCAGGAATGGGAAGATGGATCTGTTCTGCCTCTGTAGAGAAGTCTTTAGAAGGACATGCCTGAGAATGTTAAAGTTTATCTGGTTTGCACATTCCATCAGGGTCTGTATTGGGAGAGCCAGATTTAGCAATAGCTAAATAGTATCTTCTAAAAATATTTTCTACTCTACCCAATGTTATGGAATTCACACTCTTCAACATCTGCTCAGCAGAAGCTGTATCTGGTGAAGCAGAACTGGCAGCTTCCATGCAGGTAGCCCAAGCATGAGCTTCACTACTCTGGTGTGTGTTTATAAATTCAAGTTTGAAGTCATCAGTGCCAGAACAAAAATTATGAATATTTTCTCCCAAATCCACATTATGTTTACGACATGGTACACAAAACATTATTCCCCTTTCATCATCGTATTTTAACCAGGAGTATTTCGTTAGCCATATTTTTGGAAACTGGTGATTCCTCTTTGTTTTCTGACGTTCCAAATCTTCATTCTCTTTCCCTCTGTCACCAACTTCTCTGTTGCTAGAAGAATTAATCTTGCTTTTAAATTGCTTCAGTGCTCTTATGGCTATAATTTAAAAAGAAAAAACTAAATATAAAATAATTTTTATTTGACAAAATATCAGTTGTATCTTTTCTTTTTTTGTCCCATTTTTGTAAATTTGGGACTAGAGTGTGACTTGAAATGACCAGCCATGAAAGAGAACAAGGAAAGCAGACCTTCTCTTAAATCACTTGAAGGCTACCAAGGATTCTTGTAAGAAATGATCAGTTTTGATTTTGACTATTAGAAGTTTGTCAGAGTATGCAACCCATGAAGTGCAGTAGCATCAATGCTATTTTTGAAATAGGGAAGAGCAAAGTTATGAAGTGGAATTCAGAATGGTCATTTAGGCAAAATGTCTCCAGAAAATACTGCTGAAGTCACAAACTTATTACAGTGTCCATCATACCTGGCATTAGCAGAAATATTAACTTGGAGTAAGTCTGTAAATACATAATCAAAAACCTGATAAAGAATGCCTAAGATGCTTATGTAGTAGCTGACATGATATTCTTAAAATGTATTTACCTGCAGTATATTTACCTAAATATTATTACTGCTTTCAGAACTGTATATGCATTCTTAATACACTGAGATTGTTCTGAACTTTCCCCAAATTGTTCTGAAGATGGTCACCCTTGTATTTTGTAGGAGCAAATCCCATAAGCTGACATTTTAAAAGTTTTATTTCTAGATACTATTTATCTCCTACTTTTGGACAGTAATTTAACGATTCTTTTAGTACACCATTGCCATAATTTTAGGACTTGGAAAAGAAAGCAATCAAATAAGCAAGAGAAATTGCATGCAGAACGGAAGCAATAAAATGAGAAATCTATTTGTTCACTGAGAAATAACAAAAGTAACACCCTGCAGATGGCCTAAAATCTGACCCTCCCTCCTTATTGTGATGTGTACGTCAAGAAGCAAAATTAATGAGTACATTAAGCTAATCACAGAGAGAAATGCTATTTCTAGTCCTTTAAAAGGTCTTGAGAAAAAGAGTTTTTGTATGCCACTNTATACTATATAATTTGTGAGAACTGATTGTTCCCGTTGTTGAAAAAAACTGACAGTTTGTTCCATTCTATTCTAAGCATCCTGAAAGGCCATAATATTAATAAAAGAAGTTAGAAACATGCAGTTTAAATACATTTCCATTATGAATTATTATTGTAAAGAACTTAAAATCTGAGGTAGTAGCTGTGGTCCACATGGACAGTAAAATGAACTGTCTCAGGAGTTTTTTCTGACATGTGCCCAGGTACCACACACAGAACTGAAAGGAGGAAGAGAAATATTCTTAACATACAGTAAAGATTAAAAAACTTCATTAGGCAGACACAAAACCACAAGGTGAAAAAGAGGTGGAGGGCTGGAGAACTGGACCTGCAACTTGAGAAGTAAAAAGGTTAAAAAGGGTTTTAATACCTCTGTAGTGCCTACTGCTTCTTTAGGCGTATGGAAACCTGTGGAAATTTGCTGGTGATTAGGGAAATAGGGATCAGAGTAGACCTGTGATCCACTGTCAGGGATAATATTTGCTGTCAGATGGGCCTTTGGTGTTTCCAAAATGTTTTTTCAATTCACATGGAGAAACTGGGAATATAGGAAATGGTGGTGTCTGTAGTAGTGGTGCCATGGAAAGAATAGAGGATACAAAGGGAAGCCAGCCTGTACTACTTATGAAGCAACTTACGAAGCAACTTCTTCACATAAAGTTTGTTATCAAATGAAATCAAAAAGAAAACTAATGTGGGAAAAGCTACACTAGGTAGAATTGTTTTTCATTAAAATCTTCTTAAAATGCAGTATCATTCCCTGGTACAGACAGTGACTGGTAAGCCTTTACATGTTTCAATAAACAGTGCAGAAACTTAAAAAAAAAAGCAAAAAAATTATTTAGTGAAGATATTAAGACTATGACCATTAGTAAAACTCAAAACAGAAAAAAAAATATTTAAAAAGGAGCATTATGAATGACAGCAGCATAAGTTTACACTGAACCCTGTGAACCAAGACTGTGACATTTAAATAAAGAGCAATCACTATGCCTCAGTTATAAGGCAGATTTACAAAAGAGACTATTTCTTAATGATACATCAGTCAGTAGACCATTTTCTACAGGCACTGTATAAAAATATCTCCATAAAGTGATGAAGTAGTAAATCTCTATTAAATATTCAGATTGTAAATTTACACAGGCAACAAAATATTAAGACATTGTAAACTTATACTAGAGATGAGAATTATATTACCATTTATTCCCTTATCATCAAATTTTACCAAAACATTTGAACAGATTAATATTCCCATCTATTTTCACGGAGAAAAATGTTTTCATAGCAGTTCCTGACTAGAGCTTTGGATAATAATCCCTTGCAAATTACACACTAGACTCTGTAGCAATTTTATAAGGACGAATGAGTGAAATAAACCCTGAGGGCTGAATTATATTCTTTTAAATTTAGGACTCTAAAAGGTAGTAATATGGGATACTTCTACCCTTAGATGAAAAAGATGAGAGTCTCACAAACGTGATATTTTTCATCCAAGTTGTTGATAGACTCATCACTCCCTACAGGGCAATTTCGCTGTAAATATTTGCATAATTTATTCACTATTTATTACTGGTGCNTATATATATATTCAAATGCACAGAAACATATACAAACATGTTAAATATGTTCCACAAATTTCTCAAATTATATAACATACATGACTTAGTAAGAGACATAACAGGAGGTGTAAATTAAACTATTGGTAGAATTACTAAGTTTTCACCTAGAAAGAGATACTTCCTTTGTCCACAAACTTAAAACTTTCATATTTTCAAGTTTTAAAAAACAACATTGAAGATAAATAGTCTTTAAAAGACATAAGTTAGAGATGATGAAACTATTCCTATGCTCTCATAAGGACTTCAATCTCTATTTGCATCAAAGCCAGGCAATTACTTGCTTTCTACAAAAATTGTTTCTACATAATTGTTTCTACAAAAGTGCTCGGGGAAAGAAAGCATAATCTGTAGACATTATCCAGGGTCACCATATAATTCTGACTCTATAAAATATTCCATTGAAAAGGTAACATTTCAGCTGAACTACGTGCACACTTTAATATAACTGTCTGCTCCAAATCTACCAACACAGTAAAATTCAATTAACAAGTTCACAATTTGAAAACAAACAGCAATGAAATATGGCCATTGGCTGTCCCTTATGTTTACATCTTAGCAGACCACTTAATACTTTTATAAATAATTATTTTAAACATTTTTTGGTTATTGGATATAGAATTTTTAAAAATCTGACTGGTGTCTATCTATTCTATTTAATTATAGAATCATTTCTGAAATTAAACTGGAATCATGTGGAATCATAAGGATGATGCCTGTGAAAAAAAAAAAATCGGTAATGCAAAACCACACCCAACTTGCATTCTCTGAAACAGCTTTAGAAGACAATGGAGACATTCCATATGTGTGCTAATTGAAATTACAAGAGATGTGGTTATAGAAGATCACAGTACTGAAGGGAATCAAAGGGGATGAGATCTAATAGATATTTTAATTTTGTTGATAAGAAAAGCATGTATTCAAAAAGACTGTAAGAGAGAAAATAAAAAAGGTGGATGTTATTAGCTCCATTTAAGACAGCTCTTCCTATGAAAAAGCACTCCCAAGTTAATATATTAGAGCACTGTTAAAAACTTGATCAAAGAGTTAGTGAAATTAATCAGTGCAGACTCATGTTAACTTTGGGCAATAGCAGTTGGGATAATAACAAAACAAGAAATAGATTTCTTTCCCAAATGAAAGACTGTCAGTAGGTAGGAAGGTCCAGCACAGGCTGTTTTTTTTGTCCGTCCGTGCTTAGAATGGAGAACAGTGTGCTTCCATGGAGAGCCAAGCGTGCAGGACAGCACAAAGTTGTCTGTGAAGAATCAGCAGTTCTTTAAAACTTTAGATTCCTAGGAAACACAAAACTGTTTCATAAGAATTCTTCCATGAATATCAAACATTTTAGAAGTATACTGGCACTCCCACTTTCAGCTTCAATTTTGGCAATTTGTTAAATATATCTTGAAAGACTTCCTTTTGACATTTACCAAATATCTTGTGAGAAAGGTGTTTACATGTTAATTTCTTCTAATATAATCACCCCTCCTTTGTTACTTTTTGTTGCTTGCATTTCAAAGTAAAAATATGCTTCATTTAATCTCCATGATGCTTTAGAAAAGCCTAATTTCCAATTTTCAGAACAACTTTAGGAAGTTTATTATTCGCTACTACTTCTATTCTATTACGAGGAGATTGGTAGATTTGTTCTATTTAGACTTGCCCATTAGCCTATGCCCCATGTGCATTTTTTATACGGATTTCTACTATGAATGCTGAGAGATATGCTGGGGTGGGTAAGAACAAGAAACAATAAGATGTTTGGCACCAAATCTAGATCTGTTTGGAGGTTCTCCAAGGTTTTTTTGTTACTTTTTGGTATCTCCTTCAGTGATGCTGTTCAACAATTTCACTGCTGCTGTGCAGGGTGCTTTAGTGTTTTTCCCTCTTTTGTCCAGTGAGAGACTAACTCCTAAGATGTGTATTTTCTGTTGACCATTCTATTGAACAAGGGGAGACAAGGCTATGAAAAAATTTCCTGATGGTTTAGGAAAGAAAGGATTCTATAATGAAGTGGTTGCCTTAGGAAACTTAGGATGTGATTTATGCTGTCTTAAAATGTGTAAGAGACTGGGAGAAAGTATTTTAAAGATGACTTGCACAGCTTGTGCTTTCCATCCTAATTCAGCTATCCAAAAAAGGTAATAGTCACCAAACAGAAGATAAATACATGGGGTATGGGACCTTATTTTAAACAATAATTCTTTCCCATTGTCTCAGAGAACAAGAAACAGCATTCTTTTACTGTCTCATGACTGCTAAGGCAAAAGATTTCCTTTTTCAGATAGTCATGCAAGTCATGTTGTGTCATTTTAGTAAACATAATACTATCAAAAGGGAAATATTGTAGAATGATAAAGACTTCAGTTGTTTCTTGCTAGTTATTACAAATTTACAAACAAAATAATTTTTCTGTCCTAAATATGTCAAGAATATGAAAGTTTGTAATAGACAAAATTTTTTAAAGTATCTTAACCATGAATGATCTAAAACCACAAAAACCCTTTTAAGTGGAAGTACCAATCAAGCTGGTATCTGTGTTTCACTTCTATGGCACTGTAAATTATTACAAACACAGAGATTTTTTGTTTCGTGTGGCATTATATATGCAATACTATCTGCAGAATAGGTCTCTAGAAGATTTTGAAATGCTTACACACACATCTACACTCCTACACTAGAGATAAGATGATATGCATCTCTCTAAGGGAAAACTGTAAATATCTTTCTGCCTACAATGGTTTTATATGCAAAAGGAAATTGGAATTGCTCTATAAATATACATGAAAGGAATTTCCCAATAAAGAATTAAACTCAACTTCATTGTGCCTTTGTGGCTTTATTGCACTGGAAGAGTTAGATCTTGAATTATAAGAACTTGTTTACACATTGTATTTCACAATCTTAGTGGCAATAATACTAAAATTATAATTTTAATATGGAACACAGGTAATGAAACACTCTGCAAATACATGTGTAACTACTTTCCATCTCAGTTTAAAACTGCCTTACCTAAATTACTTTGTAACATTTATACAGTCTCAGGAACTATTGCAAGTAAGTCTTTTTAGGCATCCTAGGCCTTAAGTTCCCATAACTAGAGTGTAAACATACAATAAATGCATGTTTAAAGGTAAAAAAAAATTACATATCTGAGCTAATGCTTGCAAATCACACAAACAACAGGCACACATTGACTTGAAGCATATAATGGTTAATATTTATAATAGATCCTATATACTAATTCCATTAAAATACTGGTAATTTTAAAATTGTGTTTTAAAATAATATAGCCTGAGTTCACTGAGTTCTCAATTAGTAAACCATTTAAAAACTTGCATATTTAAGCAAAGCAAGCATGAAAGCTTGCAAAGCAAGCTTGCAAAGCAAGCAAAGCACACTGTACTGAAAACCTATTACAGAGACACCTGTTAGAGGAATACTAAACATGTGGTCTTGACAATAAAAAGCCCATTGGAAAGCCATTAAAAGCTTTCAAGTGGTCTGTTATTTCACATTTTCAATATCCCTCACAATGACTTTGCTTTTTTATGCAGCAAGATCTTTAACTGTAGTACAATCTTTAACAATATAGATAACTAATGTTGTCTTTAACAATACTGGTAACTAACTAAGCTCCCAATTACTCTAGATTTTAAGTAGGTAACAAACAATCCTTTGGGAGTTAAAAGGAAAAAATTTCTTACCTTTAGGTGCCAGCTGTAGAAACTGCTTATGAAGAGTAGTAAGTTGTGAAATAGTTAGAGTACTGCCTCCAGAGGTTTCTATGCGTTGAAATTCTGGTGGAGGAGCAGGGTCAGGAACAGGGTCAGGAACCATTTTTACGTCGCCATTGATGAAGAAATCTGTTCCTTCTAAAGTCATTTCATATTCAATTTTGCTAGAACTCTCAATATGATGTCGTGCAACCTCTACCAGTTTTTCAACACTGAAAGTGTAAATGCAGAAACTCGTGAGTATAATACACAATGTTACCAATGTAGCTTTAAATTTTAATGTGCTTGTGCTTTTAAAGCTTTCCTAAACTAAGAATTTAAAACCCTCTGTGTGAATTCTGTAACTACCAATATCATTATGAACTCTACTCTTCATCTGACTGCAAGAAATCTTTTGACTGTAGTCAGAAATTTATATGAAGTCAGATCTAAGAAACGGAAGAGACCTGATGGAAAAACACGAAAGCACTTTCTAGGCTAGCACACTGGAGAGGCATATGACCTCCTCTTTCAAGTGCAATGAGTACAATTTACACAAGGAAAGACATCAGCTGTTTGTAATGTCGAACACAGATTTGGCTTGGAGTGTCAGGTCAAAGGATATGATATTCTGTAAACACTGTGTCTTTGTTAACACATGTCAGGAGAGCAAATGAAACTGGCTGGAAGGAAGAGACTTTGCCTCTTTGAGCTACTGCCTGTTAAAGCCTTCACATCCTCCATTTATGCCTCTCTTCTTGGTCATGTCCTGACATGGATCAAGCAGCACTGTCCCAGGTATGATTCAAAAGTTAGTATAGGCCAGAAATGCTTTGCAAAGGGCAAAGTCACTCCTTTCCTTAGAGAGGAAAATCCCTTTAATGATACAGACATTGGTCATTCTATGCCAGATAGCCTAATGTGCTATAGTGATTCCAAGTACATTTTATTTGCTAGGACACAAAAACTGTGAAGGAGAACTTTTTTTTAGTGGTCCTTGAAATAATTTTGAGAAATGTAATATGTGGTGATAAGAACAATAGGTGGAATTTTCCAGTGCGTGTAAAAAACAGGAAAAATACCACATTCCAAAGTGACAGAAGCTACTGAAATGATACAGAGCTTTCTACTAAATGGAATAACTTTCTGCTCAGTAATCTGCTCAACCTGTAGTCTAGAAAAATAGCATAACATGATAATTACCTTTACAGCTACAAGCAGAATCTTTTAATCAGCCAAGAAATGAGTTACTAGCATTCAAGTTTCTAAGATAAAACTAAACGAAATTATATTTTATGCATTTTTTCCAAATTACTTCTGTCTCCAGAAACAACTATACTTACTACCATAGTCTAGGTTAAAAAAAAAGAAAAAAAAAAAATCCTGTTTAAAACTGATCCACGTTACCTTGATATTTCCTCCAAGAAGGTGGATCCAAGCCACTTTTCCATATCTTTATAAGCCTCTTCTGCTTTAAATTTTAGATCCTCAAGAAATGCTAAAGCTTTTTCTTTTATAAGTTCTAGTCGAGATTTTGTGGCTGCCTCTGTTTAAATGGTAAAGTAGTAACAAATAATATTTATAAAATATGAGGAACATTCTCAGTCTAAGCACCTAAAGTTCAGCATATTTAACTGTTTTTAGCTGAAGTACCTTAGAGGATACTTGCTGCCTGGCTAGTCACTTAGTCACCTTTCTGTGGTACAGTTAAGGCTGCTGTAGTTGTGGCTTTTCTATGTTTTTCAAGCAGCTTTTATCAGTATGTTACAGAGGTAAGTGCATGATGATTTTTGTCTCCCTGTATTTTCAGAGGTAGGTACTGCACAGACGACTGATAAAGCTGCTCTCTTAACACTAACAGAATAAAAGGCAAGGTACATTGATGCAACAGAGAAATTAAATATTAAATCAATGTTAAAAACTTAGCAACTATACACAACTAGTGCCTTTGCTAGACTCTATATATCTGTACAATGAAAACCACAAGTTACCAAAAGGTAACTGGATAACAAAGCCGCAAGCGAAACTGTGATTCTCAAATACTAGCTATGTGCCTGTGCAAATAGGAAACATGTTCAGCCTTCCTTAGGTTCTTGGGTTTTTTTCTTAAATATGGGATGAAAATGAAGCAATGTCAATAAAAAACCACAAGTTTATGAATCACTAAAATTAATCTTCATGCAATTAGGATCTTCAAAAAAAATTCTCATTACCCCAAAATCTTAGAATATTTATTCTTGAACTGCTTTTGTATTAAGCCATGTTGAAAGACGTAGGTGCACAAGCATTTGGTCTGATTGGATCTAAAGAAGACTTATGAGTTTGTGGTTTGTTCAGTAACTGCTGTTTGCCCTCTATCTTTCATAATAAAATACTATGCAGTAGTTAGCCCACCAAAGAGGTACCATATGATGATGGGCTTGCCAACTGTTGCCAAATAGAATCAATAAAAGCTGGATTCTATCTTCCCTTTAATGACAAAACAGTCTTTCTTTGAGTCTAAACCTACTTAAAAAAAAATATCTCAAACTATATTCAATTTTGGACTTCCTTTCTTCAGACAGCTACTTTTGGCTGGAATGAACCATTTTGTTTCAAAGTTACTGGGTAAGACAGAAAAAGAGACAGAATGACTGAACAATATGTAGATTTTGGAAGAGTCTGTCCATGAAGAAGTTTGGAAGAACAAACAAAATTTATGTCCTGCTGCTTGAATCCCGTGTTGCTTGAAGAGGAGGGAATCAGAGAAAAACGTCAATGAAATATGCAACTGCCAACAAATTCTTTCCCAGAACAAAACATTTCAAATACTGAATACATTTCAATTGAATATTAAGGTGTGAGTAACAACTTATGCAAAACCTTTTTTCTCAGGATGAATATTTACTTAGTCATGACAAATTAAATTAGACGAAATGAAACAGAAGACAAAAGGAATGAAAATCATATTACTACCTCCAGTATATTTACCACAGAATGACTAATGATTACCACACTAAAAGTATTTCCTGATTTCTCCAGACACACCTGTCTTGCCTTCTTTTTCTTTCTTATCCATCCGTTTTGCCTGCTGTCTCTGGAAAGTATTGACTAGCACACTAATCAAATTACAAATAACAATCACCTACCAGTATAAGTAACCAAACAGTAACATACCCTCATGTTTCAAGGCAGTGAAATGTTCTTGCTTTATTTTAAGTGCCAGTTCTTCTTTCCTCAATTCTTCTGGGTCTATAGGAGCTGGAGTGGCTTTTGCTCCTGCAGGAAAACAGACCCCTCAGTCTTTGGACTTCGCTTGTAAATTTGTGTATCATGAAAAATTACATTTTCCACCTTACTTGATGTGACCATTTATGAGAATGCAAAGGTGGATACTCAGCTGCCAAATGTGATTTACATCTGCAAGTCATGCTAAGGTTAGCACTGCATAAAGATACCCCAGCAAATACAACTGTATTAAAGTTCATTAAATAACATCCTAAAATGTACTTTCGAATGGAAAATCATGATTGAATAAGTGTGCCTCTTGTTTGATCCTAGATGGTCAGAATGTCCTGTTTGACCCCGGTATCTACCAATTTATGACAATCAGAACAAAAATAAATGTCTTTTGAATAATACTTGTTTCTTCTGGAATAAATTCAAGTTTAACAAACTGTAGTAAAAATGTTATGGTAGTAGTTACCATCAAAGCAGTGAAAAGAACTATGCTATTAAAAAAATTAGAAAAAAAAAAAAGAGATCTGTTATTTCATGCCCCTTCAGACCTGCATTTCCACCTTGTTTTCACTTACTTATCTATGAACAGATACTGTAAAGGTATTTTATGTTTTTAGAGATGGCATGGAATTCTGTAGCCACATATTGACTATTGGCACTATCACTATTTGACTATTACTCAACAATATTAAAATATTTGTAATTGCTTTATCCTAGAAGAAGAGCAGATGGAGATGTTACAGAAAAAATATAATTATAACTGCATGATACATAAGGTCAACATAAAACAAATGGTCAATTCTAGAAGTGATAAATCTACATGTGGAAAGTTGTATCACTCTGTTACCAGCCCATAGCTCTGTCCTAGGGAGTTCTCATATTACAGGAACACTACAGCAACACTGTGTTTCAAATGAAATCAAAGTCAATACTTTAGTTACAAATCCATCAGTTCATACTTCATCTTCTACTAGGAAGAATGCACAGCTTTCTAGCTGCAGTTCTGGTTTTGTGATTTCAGATAATCTTGTACCAGGTCCGGACAAAAATTTGGTTCCAAGAAGCAATCCACAAACTTCAAACTACCCACTTAGTATGCAACAGCCACTGAGTTTTATCACAAAATTTTCTAGAAGTCTGAAAATCTGCTACTCTCTTGCCTGAATTGAGATGCTAAACTAAGCCTAAGGCTCCCTGGGGCTCACAACTGGCTAAGTATTTGCAAGGCTATGCTTTTGTTCACTCCGTATGGGCAGAAATAACCAGAGAGAGAACTGAGCATAGCGCAAATGAAACTTCTGTCAAAGACAAAAAGTCAACTGTGTTATGCACAGTAACTCTGCAGTTACAGCTTTCTCATTTCGAGTACCCGAATTTCAGGCTAGCCTACACCCACAGGGCTTGAACCTCTCTCTTGCTATGTAGAATGTCTTAAGAAAAGACACAAACGTTTAGGCTACAGGCCTCACTTCCTAATGAAATTAGGACATACTGCAGACAAAAGGTGAACATTACATAAACCAGTACCTGCACCAGGAAACAGTTGTGAGAAAATGTATAAACAGCCTTGTATGCCACAATTTCTTCCAGCACACTGTCTGTTCTTCTCTCTTGGAAGTAAATTTTGTGCTTTCACCTGGTGGGACAGGTTCTTGCCAGGCCTATGTGCAAGACCTACCTCAACAGTAATCTGCTCTTTTTTAGGACTTCAGCTGTCAAGTAGGCATAATTTAATAGAATTTTATTTAACTTGATAAACTAGCTTTAACTGTTCCATTCCAATACAGAACATGAAGAAAAAGTAATATTTACTTTCCATTTAGAATATTTATTTCTACATATAATGACCACACATGTTTAAATAAATGCAGTTGCCATTCAAAAGCCTTTCCCCTCCTTTATCACTACCAGCTTTTTATACTGATGTCACATTTGACATTTTAAAAGAGAAATTAAATCAAAAATAATTGTCTTGAGTTACTAATTCCTATATTATTCATATATTTACATTTCAGTTATTTCAAGCACTGCTAAAACAAAGCCTGCATTTTAAATACCTTTTTTTTTAGGAGGTGATTTGGAAGATGCCTTTTTGGCACCTTTGGTATCTTTCCCAGCCGCTTTGCCTGGTTGTTTCTGTGCAGCTTTCGAAGTTTTTTGTTTTAGCTGAAGTTCTTTTTCTTCCTCCATTTCTCTAAACTCTATTTCAGCTGTTACCTTGACACCACAGTCACACATAGTACAGGACATAGTATCAGCTCTGTGCAACTTCTGTTTTAAATAGCCTATACTTAATAATAGCAAGTACTACAGCCTATTGCTGAAAGTACTTGATGAGAAGTAAACACATTAAAAAAAATAAAGGAGATATTTTAACTAATTGATTAAATTTTAATTCTTTATCAAAAATAAAATTCTGCAGCAAAAACGCAAGACAGAGACATATTGAGTTTAATTCTGGCAGTCATTGCCTGTGCTTGAGGAAAACATTAGCAAAGCAAGAATCAACAGTACACAAAGCAAGCCTAGAGTTACATGATAAGGGGCAGAAATTCATTTATTTTAAATGATCAAAGGGAAAACAAAAATCTAACCAAAAACAAACCATTTGAAAAGCTCACCTAATTTACTTCTAGCTATATAGAAAAGATAATGTAACCATAGGGTCTGGACATGTGAAAGGTTTGAGCAAACACTGCATCACAGGATTAAACTTGTCCATCTTCTCACACGTCCATTGAAGGATAAGAGAAGAGTTTATCATGGAAGAAGATATATAGAGGCAACATTTGAAACATTTCTCAGTAAAGGAATGAAAGGCTCAGCTATAAATATGGAGGTGCTGAAAATACAGACTCCAACATTTTCCTCACAGAACTACAAACATATTCAATGGAAATATCAGTGGTGGAGAAAGACAGACCAAACTGAGATAAACAGTGCAAAGATGATGTATTGAGGCTGCCTACTGAATGGGGGGGGGCTTGGACTGTACCATCCAGAAACCTTTAAGTAAATAAAACATTCCATACCATATCTGATACTGCTGTTACTGCTGTTTGCCATGTGTCAATAATAAGATTTTCATCATTCCTGCAAGTGGTCACTCCACTTTCAGAATTCTTATCCTTACGACTCTTCTTCCGAGTTCTACTGTTTTCTGACTCGGTACTACCTGGTGAAGGCGGTTTCCAAGAAACTAGAGGAACCCTCAAAAATAAAATATAAGGAATAATTTACATACTGCTTTATAAAAAGGGTTATGTCTACATTGGAGAATACGATGAAAGAATGAAAATGCATTTTCAAAATTTAAAATAGCAAAAAAAGGGAGGAACTTTCCTTATGACCAAAAGTGATGAGGTGTGTGTATGGCAAGAAAACTGTTCCGTTTAAGTGTAACAGCTGAAAAAGAATAACAGATGGATAACACTACATCAAATGACTGTGATCTGCTGATGAATTCCACATGGGTTAGGCACAGTTTCATTACTCAGATAATTTCTACATTCACTCTAATTAATTTAAAGAATCAGGTGTTATTATTGACGGCATTTTCTATATTGTGAAAGTATCAGGTGGTATCCCTCATCTTTTAATATGGCATTCAGTTTGGTGCATCTTTGTAGGTTGCTTTGATTTACATCTGTTATTACATAACAATTAATTATATTTACATTTACATTAAATTTATAACATTTAATTTTATTTATTGGCAAAAATTTTAAACCAAATAATGTTCCAAAACAATACTTTACCTTACATATGTGAGGATTGTGCTGTAAACTATCAGCAATATAAAGGAAAGAAGGAAACATTTCTATAATAGTAGATTTCCTCCTGAGGCAGCTTTTAAAATGTTTTGCAATTCAGCAATGCATTGGTAAATATGACAAGGTAAATAAGTAAAAAATGAGAGACAATTGTAGCCTCTAAAATTATTTAAGATTCATCATTTGACTATAATCCCTGGTTAAAAAAATCTTATTTCTCCATCCTTTGAAATATACACACATATACATAAATTCCATATACTCCAAAAATCTATCAGCGCATTCTATTTGTTCATATTTGTAGAGTTTTATATTGCACTTCTACCTTTTTGATTCATCTTGATCTTCCTTCTGATCTCGATTAATAATATCTAACAATGGGATTCTAGTAAAATCTTGAGTGTCTTCTGTTGGGATTTTTCCTTCCATTGCCCTATAATAGTCTTGAAGAAGTCTCTTTGTATCTTGGAAACGATCCAGTTCAGCCTCAAGAAGAAAGGACAAAGAGATTGCAATTCAACATACCACAGAACAAATTTTTGTTATCACATATTAGCAGAAGCAATTCTAAATTTTAAGAGTTTGAGGGAGAGAAAGAAACACAGTCATATTTGTTTTAAAATTTGTAGTATACTGATGTATACCACATAACGTAGTCTACTTGCATCTATAATGTATTCACACTGTCATTTCAATGCAGTAATAAGAATCTTAATTGTTAAAAAATGAAAAGCTATTTACAATAAATAAATTTCAATGCATTACATTTAATTACAATATATTTTGATGTATATATATTTCCTGGTAGCAAGTATACTAGTGCTGACAAATTACATGGATCCTCTTGCTCAGAAGAAATAAAGTCTTAAAAGCATAAAATATAAAAGGTTATGTGACGGAGAAAATTTTAAAAGTCATACAGTTTTTCTGGACCTAAGTAATCAACAGATTTTGAACACCTAAGTGTCCTGACTTTTTTGTGTGAATCATCTCAGAAGAAATCAAGTAAGATTCAAGAAACATTTAACACCTGTCATGTTTTGATTTATTGATACAGTATGGTGTTAGTTTCTAACTGACAAAACAGTACTAAATATTCATGGGAAAATGCACAAAACCACATTCACAAAACAAAGGATAAAACCTTTGTGGTGTGAAACAGCACTTATCCATAAGTTAAGGAGGAAATATCTTCTAGTTTAACTGTGTGCATAGAAAGAAGGAATGAAATCTGATAAACGGCATTTATACAAATCTATGGTGTTTACACAGTTGCAGAGACACCTGGGGAATATATGTAACTTCCAACAGAAAGACCCACAAATGGAGAACTCAGTAACAAAGAAGCCTATTTTTGGCTGCTTCTAAAAAGAATAGTCATTACATAAAGTTATAGCTATTATATTTTTAGTCCTGTAGTTTTAGAATTAATAATTCATTTATTTGGGGGAATATGTACTAAGTAAAGCAAGAAGTAATGTTTTCTATTAAATTTTTCTTTATGAAAATAAAAGCTTACATATGGTTAATATGTGTTAGTAATTTCAAACAGTTATTGTGCACATCCACACAAGACAGATCAAATTAGATTCATAGCGAATCTCCTCTGAACTCCATCATACATACCCATGAAATTCTGTTAGAACTAGGATTGCAAAGATATAACTGAATGTAAAAGGAGGATAATAAAATATTTAAGCTCTGTAACATAACTTTGTCTCCTTCACGCATATAATTCAAGATGGATTTTTTAAATATACAGGACTATAAATACCCTAGTTAGAGGACCAATGAGGTTCAGATAGTCAGCAGTTATTTGATATTTTAACCTCTCTCTAGTCAGACTAGAGTAGACTCTTTGAAAACAAAGTTAGCCATTTCCTTACTATAGTACTGACAATTTCACAAACTTTTCTTTAATTACTGCAACACTCATATGAGAAAGAGAGCGGTTCCCTTTTTTATTAAACATATAAAAATAGCAGAGAGAATTAAAGGGCTGAAAGCCCACCCTAAAATGCTTAGGCCTGGCTTTTTTAGCTAAATTAGCATCATAAGGCATGCGTTCAAAACACTGTTTTAATTGTCTCCCTTAAATTTGCTGAAACTTTCACAGAATGGTCACTTCATTTTGCACAAAAGCCTGTCTAGCCTAGTCTTGTCAAGAATACTCCAATCCAGTTCTAAACTAAATTTATGCACCTAGAACAGTAGTAACAGGAAAATCTTACTTTACTGCAAGACTGAATGGACTCTTGAAAACTTTGAAGTTACATATCTGAAAGCTGGCATATTTGAACAGCAGCAACAAATGACATCTAAATCTCAAAACATAACTTGATTTTTTGCGGTTTCTTTTTGTTGGTCAGGAGATAAAATTGCAAGCCACACTGGTGAAATTACAACTGAAATAAATTTGAGATATGAGAAATACTATAATATCAAGCTGTGAATGATGTAATTCATAAATTAAAAGGAGACATCTATATGATCACAGAAGGATATAGAGCTGTGACATTTCTGTCACAAAATTCAAGATGATTCATTGGAGTTAAAAAATTGCAAAAAGTAGCAGTATATAATAGAGATTGAAAATTTTGGGGCTTGAACAACAGGAATGGTATTTTTCTTCATCTTTCCTGTATTCCAAAGTTAAATATGTGGAATGTCATCTTCTTTTTGTCTCTTAACTTTGTCTATAAATTCAGAAAACACATGAACATTTGCTTAACTAATGTTCAATCCTTCACATATTTGGAGCCAGCCATATGAAATTTCTCTCAGGCTTACTGTAGCAGTTCATACCTGCATAAGTGTAAAGAAATGGTTCATTGCAATCCCTCTACGATCTGGTAACCACTCTTCATTCATTATACCAATACGTTCCTGCTCTGCTTCTTCCCTTCTGATATCACAGATATCCCAGAGAAGATCTCTTAGGTCCTAAAACAAAAGATCAAATATGGTAATTAATTATGAAAGAAAACTTAATTTTTTGGTTTTTTGGGGTTTTTTTTGCCTGTGTATAGGGCAACTTCCTATCTGGGGCTTTTCCTTTATTGTTATAAATATCAACACCCGGTCAGGTCACATGCCTACAGAGGGCTGACAGAAGTTTCTTTACAAGTGTGCCGGAGAGAAGAACACAAAGATGTGTTCAGTGTGCAGGCTGCCTTGCTTTCCTTAGGCAGAGATGATCTACCTAAGCTAGACAAATATGACACTATGAATAGCTAAGCTCCCAACTGCACCAACAACTTTGCACCTGAATGGTTTGCTAATTAATATCCTAAGAATAGTACTCTCAGAGAATGGACAATATGAAAAATACTGAGAAAATTGTGTCAGATTTCAAGTGTTTTTCAAATTTGAGTAGCTTCCACACCACTTTTCTCTAATGTTCTTTTAATTAAGGGCTCTTCAGCTAGTGGCTATATCAAATAGCACTATGTGTCTCTCTGACAGCAATGAGGGCCTACTAAGCATAAAACATTATGCAACCCTTTTGTTCCCTATTGCCATCTCTGCATGGAAATAGTGTGACAGGCCACGATGTGTAAGAGGCCATGGGAGGAGAAGAGTGCTGTTAAATAGAGTGTCAAGATAGGATAAGATGAGTTGTCTCTGGCTCCAGGCAGTTCTACCCTACCTGACCTGTTCTGGGACAGAAGAAAAGCAGAGGAGCTTAGGCTTCTGGTGAAGTGATTCCATATTCACTAGGTCTTGGTTGCAACCTATTATGTTAGATTCTGTTTCTCTCCCCATGTCTGAAGATTTCAGATAAATCCACTTGTCCTCTGTTGGACAAAAGTCACAGGGAAGTCCCCGGGCCACCTAACACATCAAAGACGGCTAGAAGGTAGCCAAGGTGCAGGCAATCAGATATTCATGGCTGTTCACACTGTAGAATATGCACATAAGAATATGCTTCAGGAGGAAAAATAGATAAGCATATTACATATCTATTGGCAGTGGTGAGTTGATCTTGGCTGGCTGCCAGCTGTCCACCAAACTGCTCTATCATTCCTCCTCACAGGAAAGGGGAAGAAAATATGATGGAAAAGTTCATGCATCAAGATAATGATGAGGAGGTCACTCACCTATCACCATCATATGCAAAACAGACATTATTTGGGGCAATAAATTTAATTTAATTTAATGCCAATTAATAACACAGCAGAATAATGAGAAATAAAACTAAAAACACCTTTCCCCCACCCATTCTTCTTCCCAGGCTTAACTTCACTCCTGACTTTTCTACCTCTTAAATGGCACAGGGAAGATAGGGATAATTAGGACGAGTTCATTATACATTTTTATCTGCTACTCCTTTCCCTCACACTCTGCCTGCTCCAGAGTGAGGTTCCTCCCATGGAATACAGTCCTCCATGGATTTTTCCCACAGGGCTTCAGTTCTTCAACAACTACTCCAGTGTGGATTCTTTCTGTGTGTGCAGCCCTTTAGGACTGAACTGCTCCAGTGTGTATACTCCATGGGCCACAGCTCCTGCCAGGAACCTGCTCTGGCTGGGCTCTCCACAGGCTGCTGCTCCTTCACAGCATGTGCACCTGACAGAGCCTGGGTGGACTGCATGGACTGCAGGGCGGAGATCTACTTCCCTGTGGTCCTCCACGGGCTTCTGTAGAACAACCTGCATCACCACGGCCTTCTCCACAGGCCACAGGGCAATCTCTGATCTGGTGCCTGAAGCACCTCCTCTTCCTCCTTCTTTACTGTCCTTGGTGACCACAGAGCTGTTTCTCACATTTTCTCACTCCTGTGTCACAGCTGCCATGCTTTCTTACACAAGCCGCCTCTGCAGACCCTTTGCCACAAAAAAAACTTTCACATAAACGCAATACCACAAAAAAAACCACACTAATGTTTTGTACAAACTGATGTACAGCTTTTTCCAGTATCTTTCTTAAACATGTAATAAGAAGGATTTTACTCTTTGTCCTCATATTATTTAAGTCACAGTTTTGATTTACTGAAAGCAGTGGAGAAAACTGCAGAGGGGTACAGTGAGTGATATTCCTCTGGCAAAAGCTAAAAGCATGTTTTACGAGTATCTTCTTTTTCTCTCTCACTGCTCTTCTTTTCACAGTGAAGCAGCCTCTCCTGCCTTCTTTTCTTGTAGTAAGGTGGTGAAAAAAACTAAAAATGGATGCATTTGCTCAGTCCTCTTCTATTTGGAACAAGAGAAGTAGTGATAGCAAGCAACTGACCACATTCAATGATAGCAATGCAGTGAGAGGGAATCTGGAGAAATTGCTGGAAGACAGAGATGTGCTGCTGAAGTGTATTTTATCCACAGTAATTCTGTGTTTGGATATTTAGGATGTGTGCTGGTTTTGGCTGGGGAAGACTTAATTTTCTTCAGAGCAGGAGGTATGGGTTGGACTTGTGCTGGAAGCAGTGCTGGTAACACAGGGATGATTTTGTTATTGCTAAGCAGCACTTGCACAGAGCCAAGGTATTTTCTGCTCCTCACCCCAACCCACCAGTGAGAGGGCTGTGGCTACCAGGAAGCTGGGAAGGGACACAGATAGGAGAGCTGACCCCAGATGACTAAAGGGACATTCCATCCCATATGGCACCAGGCTCAATATATAAAGCAGAGGGAGAAGAAGGAAGCAGAGGGGACACTGGGAGTGGTTGTGTTTGTCTTCCCAAGTCACCACTGTGTGTGATTGAACCCGGCTTTCCTGGGGATGGCCTAACACCTGCCTGCCCATGGGGAGTGGTGGATGAATTCCTTGTTTTGCTTTGCTTCTGTGCACAGCTTTTGCTTCGCCAGCTGAACTGTCTTTACCTCAGCCCACGACCTTTCCCACTTTTACCGTCTCTTCCCATCCCACTGGTGGGAGTCTATGGCTGCGTGAGGCTTAAGTGCAGGCTGGGGTTAAACCACAACATCAGGCCAAAGTCTTGGCTGCTGTCTGGGCTGTGGACCTTTAAGGAATTTTACATACATCACAAAATTGTGTGGGTTTTTACATTTCCCAGTTGATATCAGAGAAATTTGTTTTTCAGATATTACAGCTGGCATTATCCAGTGTTTTAGAAAGGGTCCAGCTGAGATGATAGTGTTGAGGAGTCTGTGAATTTGAGGAAAAACATTATGAAGATTGTCACTCTTTTCATTTCCTCTTTCTTTCTAATGGTAAGGAAGGAGGGCTGACAGAATTCATATATTCAGGGAGATACAATGAGCATGGCTTTAACAGCATAGAGGAAAATCATCTTCACAATCACCCACAGGTTTGAGATTTACAAGGGGTGAACAGGTTCTTTAAAAAAATAATTCTGAAAAGAATATATTCATTCACTCCAAAGTGCTTAAGTTTATAACAGTATCTGAATTTCACTGCATCATATGGGAGTATAACCTCCTCTTCACATAATTTGAACTGGATAATGTCAAACATGGATTTCTGTTATGAGAAAAAGGAAAAATATTTTAATTTTATCTTTCTAAAATATAGAATGATTCCAGTCTTTTTATAATGCCATTCAGTAGAAATTAGGAATATGGATGACGATTTTTCAATCTTCTACCCCATTCTCTTGGAACATTTCTATGGAAAAGGAGGTCCAATGCTTTTTCCATCTCAAATGAATTAATCCGTTTTTCCTCAAATGTTCCCTTCAACTAAAAATGTTGTCAGTATTTCTTCTCTCCTTTTTTGGGGAGCATTCCTGATACCACTCAACTAAAAATTATGCCTGTTCTGAAATGGAATCTGATGAATTCAAAGATAGCTCTACTTTGGCTTATGCTAAATCTGGCTCTGAACTTGTTAGGACATTTAGTTATGGATTTTTGAGAAAAAAAACCTCTGGATATGACCTAGAAAAGATCTACCTGAATCAAAACATCCCAAGAAATTCTATGTACTTTGTAAGAATCAGTTTTAGAAAGCATAGATTATCATATGTATTTACAGAAAAAATAAAACACTGCCAAGATTTTTAAAATTGTGATAGAAATATCCAAATTGTAAAATCTCTGAAAACCACAAAATGTAAAGAAAAAGAGAGCAGAGAAATATTTATTTTACAGTGTACCACAATAACACAGTGTAACCTAAAAACTGAAGCAAGATGTAAGAAAATTATGGGCAAACAACAGCGGAATAATTTCAAAGGACAGATTATGCACAAGAGGAAATGACATAGGTTAAGAAGAACAGTAAAGAGGAAGAAAGAAGTAAATAATAATGTCATTTATGTTATATCAAGCTTGTATACAAGGAAATAATAGTCTAGGGTATTTTGTAACTTCTGTCATTTACTTACAGTAACCCTTTGGTGTAGTTCAGCTTTTGTTTCCTCGTCATCTTGCAGGTCATCAGCAATTGAATTAAAATCTGTTTGCCAATGAGATACCAAGTCCTGCTTAAGATGTGGACGTTTCAAACAATCTTGAAATTTTTTTCTGTAAATTACAGTAAAAATAACTTTTGGGTTAAAGAATGCCCCATTAAAAAAAAAAAACGCTAATATTAATATCATAAGATAGTATTTCTACTTACCTAATATCTGCTGTATAATGAATTATTGTGTCCTGTTCATCTCTTAGACATCTAAGTACAGTTTTGATTGTATTCATGTATGTATTTTCTACCATTTCCCAGTAAGGTACTAGAAATTCAATTATCTCCTGTGAATTTTTTTTAAAAATCAAAATTAATTGATTTATTTCTTAGTAATTCATTTATCTGTAGCATTAGCAAATACACAAAAATATTATTTCATGAAATCATATTATTGATTTTTTTTCCACTATGTATTTCTTTTGGTTTACAACTGATTACAGACACTGTACCAACATATACTTTTATCCTGTGAATTTCTTTGGGAAAAAGTGGTAGGTCTCTAAAGGAATGGGAAATTCTAGCAGAATATTCTAGTATCTCTTGTTTTGGATATGCTCACAAAACAAGTGATAATACTGAATGAGCGCTGAAGTAAGAAAATTTGGCCATTCATAACTGTTTGAGCTCATAAAAATCTAAGCCAGCTGCCTAGTGTTGCGAAAGTGATGTTTGACTGACTGACTGTCATGAAATGTAAATAAAGGCCATGGCCAGAGGAAACCCAGCATATGTGAGCTGATTGCAGTTAACAGGAAAAAACTGGTAAACATTAAGATAATAATTACAGAACAAATTTCAAATCATCATTGTCCACCCTTGAAAAGTCTGCATCTCAAAAACTGCATGCAGTCCCAGCCTCTCCTCTCAAAAACTTTACAGAAGAACTAGAACAGATTATAACTGGATTGGAGAACAAAAGCAACATTAAGCAAAATGAACATTTAAGAGATGCTTGTCGTATCTTAAATGTCCTCAGAGGTTGATTATAGAATTATTATTCATTGTATCTCTCAATATGTGAATCAGGGTCACCATGAATTAGGGTCACCATGAATTAGGGTCACCAAATGATCCAAGCAAAGATCATGGTTTAAAGTGAAGAAACAGAAATATTTTTTCAAAATTAACATAATTATACAAGCTATGTCACAGAGAACAAAAAGTAAATGGCTTCAAAAAAGCTACTAAACCAACTAAAAAACATTATCATGGAAGAAAAGTCCATTGTGAGCCACTAAACATAAGATGCAGGTACACAGCCATTTCAGAAAACCCCTAATTTCAGATCCCTAGAATCTGAGCAGATGTCCTTGGGGAGAAAATATTAGGAAAAAAAATATACTAGGAGAAAGATCAGTGCACACTCTCCCCATTCTTACTCTTTGTACAAAACCCACAACTTACCCTTGTCAGAGAAGGAAAAGTGATCTAGTAAGTTTGTGTTAGTATTTCATAATAGTAAAAGGTATTATTGTTTTGGCAGCTGTGTTCTTCATCATAATTGCAAATAATTTTAAAAAATCTAAATTTGAAAGTATGATTCCTTATTTTATGTATTTTAGTAGCAACTGTTCATTGTATATCTATCGCAAAGTAATAGCATACATTTTATTGAAAAATATTGAAAAAAACAACATGCAATGATGCAAAAACTTTAGGTAGGGCATACATAAAACACTAAGAAAAATATATCCTTTGGTATTTATAGATTTTCAGTTGGGAATTAGTGTACCTGGGGAAGTGGTTCATCTACATAAATCCATTCATCTGATCCTGGTTCAATCACTGGTGGTGTTTCAGGAAGGGGAGAAGGCTGATCTCTAACTGGTAAAACCTTTTCTTCTTCATCTGTGACTGGTAATACCTCTTCTTCATCTGTAACTGGTAAAACCTTTTCTTCTTCATCTGTGACTGGTAATACCTCTTCTTCATCTGTAACTGGTAAAACCTTTTCTTCTTCTGGAGCTATTTCTTCAGCAGACCCTTGATATGAATGTACAATTAATACTTCCAAATGTATTTTAAGCATCAATAAACAGAATTAGACATCTCTGCTACTCTTGCAGGTTCAAAATAATGGAACAGATTCACTGTTTCATTACTTAGGTGTTGTTCATCAAAAATATACTCATGTAATAAGCAATGCTCAAGGAAGATTGGATCAGTTAACACCTAAACAAACTCAACATCCATAAATCCAAGGGCTCTGGCAGAATGCATCCCAAGTGCTGAGGGAGCTGGCAGACATAATAGCTAGGGAACTCATGATCATCTTTGAAAGGTCATGGAGATCAGGAGAGGTTTCTGAGGATTGCAAGAAAGCAAATGTCACCCTGGTCTTCAAAAGTGGCAAGATGGAGGGCACAGGGTCAGTCATCTTCACTTCAATCATGTGAAGTGATGAAGCACATCATTCTGGAGACCATCTCTATCCACATGGAAGACAAGAGCTCATCAGGAGTAGTCAGCATAGATTTACTCAAGAGAAAACATGCTTGACCAAGCTGATTCTCTATTCTGCTTATATCAACCTAATAGTGAAGGACAGCTTGGAAGCTATCAACATAAATATAAAATTAAACTTTATTAATTGACCCCAGGTATTATTTCTCCTTAAGGAGTAAATAGTCCTTAAATACTTCTATACAACAGCTGGATTCTAACTAGAAAATCTTCACTCCATTTGCAACAACAGGAATTTTGCTATTGACTCTAGCAGGGCCGTTAATTATACACCAAGCACATAAGAAAACCCTATGAACTAGAAACCTTGCACAGGAGAAGTGAGATAAACTTTTACTGTTACGAGTGCTTTTCAAGTTTGTTTTTTTTTTCCTTTTGGTGGTAGAAGACACAAGAAGATTTTCTCATAATAGTTATGAAAAAACCAGATTATTTAGAGGTCATTATTGCTGGTTTACTTGATGCATTTGTCCCCCTGAATGCTTCATCCTTTTTCCTTTTTTTATTTTATTTTTAAATGATTCTTCTATTCTGGGTAAAAAGAAGGAAAAATTAAACAAAGATGTACCAAAATTAAATGTCAAAACCACTTCTACTTACCCATGTTTTTATGCTGCTACTGATAAATGACCATATGTTCGTAATGGCAAGTTAGACTTCCTTACACAATTATGCTATCCCATAGAAGATGCTAGCTGTAATTTTTAACCAGGAAGAAAGGACTGAGTTTAATGCTTTAATTTTTATGTGACATTGGTCCCTATACTCCAAAAAGGTGAAAGCACAACAGAAAAGTTCAGGGTTCTGGTGCAGTTATAACTAACTGGCACATCCTCAGAATTTTTAAGGGGCAGCAAAAATGTAGGTTCCATATCATTTTGTATAGTATTTATTAGTATTAATTATAAGAAACAAAGTCTTTTGTTACTGAATTCTAGAAAGTAAGAATATGAAAACTTACTTCTATTCTGATTTTTCACAATTTCTTCTATTATAATTTCCTTCACTGTTTCACACATAAGACTTTCTTCTGTCTCTGCATTTACTTTCACTAGAGTGTTTTGATGGACTGAAAACCATTTCTCTAATTTTGGCCATGTCTTTAGGAAGCCTGAAATTCTACAAAAATCATATCAATGTGTGAAATTAAAACCTAACTACTGGAAAACCAAAAATTTTTCTAAAATTGATTACTAAAAGAAAAAGCAGATAATCTAATTTAACACTAAAACAACTCCACCCATATAACCCCTTCTTTTTAAATATAAGAAATTTTTCAAAATTCTATTGATAAGTAATAATGTATTTCTTACTCTTTCATGTCACAAACTATATTTACTTTCTAATACCACAATTAAACCAATGGTAATAATATAATAACATAATATAATAACATAATATAATAGTCTGAAACAGTTAAAAGTATCAAATATTCAGAATAAATAATTGTTCTTTATTTTGCTCTTAGTGTAAAGTTAAACATCTAGTGATTCAATTAAAATTAGAAAACTAGGCTGTTTTTGTAAATGTAGAAGTGGAAAATAGCATTTTACAAAATCTCTAACTCAAATCAAGTGTATTTTACTCAAAGGCAGTCACATGTGTGACAGACCTTAGATACAAGTGCACATAGATACACATATGTATATACGGAATGTATACACACAGTTCATGCAATATACACCTGAAAACTAAATTCTCCTTGGAACAATACCCTGGAAAATCAAAACACAAGTATTCTTATTTTTCAGGAGGATTTATATCGTGCAGAAAATGAAAATGCCATTTAGGCTCCACATTATAGGAAGGTATAACTAAATTCTTAACATTAAGCATGTCAGTATTGTCCTGGATCACATATGAGATTCAGATCAGTTACATGCCTAAACATCTGGCTGAAGTTATTTTTTGTACTTCATATAACTTACCTATGTAGCACCTGCTCCCTGGCCAAGTCAATATTTTCTTCTAGGATTTCAGCATCTGAATTTTGATTGCTGCTCTGTTCAGCCAGAGACGCCTTTCTTTTATCTACTGTGTGGAACACCAAATATAAGCATGTATTGAAAAAGGCAATTATTCAGACAGTTATTCACCCAAACTAAGATAACCATTACAAGAACAAATTCAGTGTTCCTTGATCTTACATTTCTTAACTTAAAAGTTGGGTACCAGACTTCCTAAAATAAAGTAGAAGTTAGAGAACATAACAGAAATATAAAATTAAGCTGTAAAGGACCTAAGAAAATGTCCTGCCTCTTCCTCTGTATAAGTGCACAGCCAATTACAGCACTAACATTTCCTAATGGATGCTTTTTAGCCATAAAAATCTCCAGTTGAAGAGATGTAGCATTCCTGTGGGTAGACTATTGCAGGCTTATCTACTCTATCAGTTAGAAGGTATTTTCCCAATTTAATCCAAAGTACCTACTTTTCACAATGAACAGACATTTCACTTCATGAAATGACAAGACATTCTCTCTTTCTGAGTCTTCTTTAAATTTGAAAAAGCCTTTAACTAATTAAAAATATGACATTTAAAAAGAATTTATTTTACAATTGTTCTTTTGACTCTTTCTATCATCACATTTACATCTTATGAAATAAATTCTATTTGTATTTCTGAGATTATATTAAATATAACCACATGTTCCAAGTGTTTTGGCAGCACAAGCTCTTAAAATTAGCAATATTTGAGTGTCTACACATCTATCCTCACCAGATTTTTAGCAAAACTCTAAAGATTTTGTCCCATCCTCACTCCTACCTATACATAAAAGCTAAATGTAAATGGTGCTTTAACTCAAGCTATTTGCCATCTATGCACTGCAATGAAAACAACAAAGAATCTCCTCATAATTTGGATAATACATTACATATTCATTTAAAAACCTTCTGTTTCACCAAGGTCTTAAAATGTGTGGTCTGGAAGTGAAACAGTTCTCAAAAAGCCTTTGATGCCTTTGCCTTGGTTGGCCAGAGCTGACTTCGATTTCTGATCATTCACTGACTAACTAAAGATAAGACAAAGGTAGTAATCAATAGGGAAATTATTCTGGCACTCTCAGTGAATGAATATTGGCACGTCCCTGTTTTAATTTCCTTTTTCCCTTTCTAAGTGTCTCCTGAAGAAAAACACTATTTACAGACACTCATTTGTGATGCAGTACATTCTGCATTTGAACAACTTGTGTTTTTTTCCAGCTGCTGTTTTATGTGATATCTAACACCACCCACTGAGCTATCTCAGCTGCAGTGAGAGTTCAAATACAAAAGAGAGTACAAATACAAAAAAGCATACACACATACACTTGCACACTTCTGATCTGCCTTTGATTGAAACAAACAGAAGTATCTGAAATAACCTGGAAGTATTCAAGGCACAATTAATTAAAGTGAGATATATAGAAATTGTCCAGTAAGGCTATTTTGCATTAATAACTACAACTTAGAGATATCTGGTTATCATTATACTTCGTTAATAGTAGTTGGAAACTTACACTTCACGTTAGCTGCACGTTTCAGTACCAGACTGTCTGAAATATCCAATAATATAGAAACATCAAATGCAGGTGAGGAAGGAGGAGGCTCGTTAGAGACTCTGGGATCTATAGCAAGGGATAGCTTTTCAGAAATTGGATCTTTTGCTTCTACATCAATCCCTGTATAAGATTTTTCAAATAGCTTTGCCTGATTAATTGTCATTGGAAACCCTTCCACAATCCACCCCTTCTCTGGTGGTATTTGGCTAAAAGAAAATGAAGAACCAGAATTACATACTGAAATGATAGCATAATATAAAGCTGAAAGAACAGCTTGCTCTAGCCATCATTCATTCTTAATTCAGTATATTGAATTTCCTGATGAATACAGAATATGACAGATATAATTAAACTGTAAAGTAATGGATTTTAAATCAGAAAAAAAATAACATCTAGTCTAATTAAAGTGAAAAAAATCAGAAACAAAATGATTTTTGCTGTCTTGATAAATAAAGTTTTGAAAACCACTCTGTAGAGACTACTCAGAGGTATAATTTAAGTTTTCTCAACTTTTTTGCTAAAGCAATAAATAGGAAAATCTATTTTATAACTTATAGTATACTAATGGGAGTAATAAAACTTATATTAATGTAGGAACTTAAGTGCAAACTGCACTTCAGGGTAGTCGAGACAATTTTCTGTCAAACAAGAGTAGATAAAACCAAGTATCTATACAATTTCATACGTAATGGCTTCCAACAGGATGTCAATTAGCAATTCATCGGGAACACTTTTTCCTTTCTTCAGCCAATTCTGTGATGCAGCACCAAGTTGGGCACGTACAGATAGCTGTGGAAGAGTGCAATGTATGCTCAGAATGTCCAAAACAGTCCCTGAAAAGAGCTGTTGAAAAGAGTATGACTCCACATTTTATATCACATACTATTTATTTATTTATATTGGGGGTGGTGGCTGTTATTTATCAATATTCAATAGTTGGGGGGGTCTATTAAGGAGAATAGTTTTAATTGTAAAAAATGCCTAGTTTAATTGAAATCTCCAGCTGATTTCCATGATTACACTCATAAAAAAGCTGAAAAAAACAATTGAGACATCAAGGACATGAAGGCCAAGAAATTAAAAATTAAGTGTTCTGGTTCTCAGCTTATTCTGATTTCCACTACCATTCATACAGTAGCACATAAATTCATTCGTTTTACAGGGATTCTTTTATATCTTAGCTTAGGAAGTAATTTTGAATGAGCAGTAAGCCAAAGAAATCACTGTAGAATTAAGCGTTTTTAACATAAAGAAACCTTGTCATGGGATGAATGACAGCAGCAAGCAAAAATACATTATTGCTAACTCAGAAATGTCATAGAAAATACCATACCTTATGTAAATGTGAGATTTCACAAGAAAATATAGAATTTTAACAAGACATACAACTCTAAACAACATACAGAGGATCAGATTTTCACAGTAAGCTCATTTCATACTTCAAAAAATACAGAAAATACTTGCACTGATGTCAGTAATTCAGAATGATGAAAAGATGTCACCATTTAATTCACTCAAACATTTTAACGGATGTCTTTTTATAAAGTAGGAACTACAGTTGGACAACTAACCTTGGATAGGCCACCCTGACTGTTATCCAATTCAAATTCTTCCTGGGATGGATCCTTTTCAACAGGACAATTGTCTAAAATAGGTTCTAAAATAAAGTTTGATGATGCTATTACTACAAAATTCATTATTATAAAGAAAAAAAGTACATGGCTTGTTTTTGTTCTTTGAACAAATCAATACAGAAGGTACATAAAATTGTTAGAATCATAGGAGCATTGAGAAATTCAGGCTGGAAGCAACTTCTGGATGTCACCTAGTTCAAGTACAAACTTCTGCTCAAAGTGGCACCTGGTCAGACCAGGTTTCTCAGTTGTTTACCCCATGTGATCTGGAAAACCTACAAAGATGGAGACCACACTACCTCTGCAGGAAATTTGTTTCAGTACTTGGCTGTCCTCCTGGGGGAAAGGCCTTGTCTTACGTCTAGGCAGAAGCGCAACAAGAAGCGCTTTTACAGCTATCTCCACAAAAGGGAGGCTATAGAAAATGTCTGCTGGGACATGCAAAAGACTCTGGTATCCCAAGGCCTTGAGAAACACAGGAAAATCTGCATTAAAAAATATTTACCTGTGGTAGTTTCTATTTGGAGCTCCTCTAGAAGATTTGGTGGTGAATTTGGTAAGTTCTCCTGGACCTTGTATCAAATATGACAGAAAATAGATTAGAATGAAAATTACATCTTACGTAAAAAACAAGCCTGTAAATTCAAGCTGATTCTTCCAGTCTTACCTGTCAAAACTTAGAACTAAGTTTGAAATTGAGTAAAAAAATTCTAACATGCTTTTTTCCTTACAATTTCATAACCATCTACCTGTTAGAGTCAAGACCAAAACTAGGGAATATGCTTACCTCATTTTGATCTCCAGAACTCTCTGCTTCCTGTGAAATCATGCTGTGTTCACTTTTCATTTCATTTTTAAGAAAAGCTTCAATGGCCTCCTGAACCAGAGTACTAACAGATAGTACCTGAATATTGCAAACTAATACACAAAAAATATTAGATGGCTACAATTTGAGTTGAGTATACATACAGAGAAACTATTACAAGCAATTAAATTAATTATTTAATTTGGGTTTCTAATGTAAGGTGTTTTCACTTTCTTCTCTGTAACTACTTCACCATATGTATAAACAATCTCATAGCTATCTTGCTAGTCTCTTCTAAAACAAGTACCTCCAAAGAATTTTACCAAAAGCATTTTCAAATTCTCAATGAAGTATTAACATTACAATAAAATACTCATATTATTTTCAAGTTCCAGTGTTTCTAAGTTTATTTTGGAATATAACAAAGGAATGACATGCAACCAACCCTGGGAAAATACAGACACATCTGAGGTTCAAGAATTATTAATGCAAGGATTTGCCCAAACAATTTTCATTTTAAGAGTGGGATTTTAAAACAAGGATTTTAAACCATTTTAGGCAAACAAACAAACAAACAACCTCTACCTTTTTCAATAAACTTTGCACAGGTAGTTTTTCCACTAAACATTTTTCCCAAAACACAACCCTTGACGGGAAATGAAGGAAATTCACGTGTAGATTTGGGTTTTGGAGGATAGAACATCTCCATCAGTCTACGAAGCACATGACCCAATATGTTATTATTAAGAGGAGGTTTGTTTTCACTGTTCTCTTCAGCTGGGCTCCATTCCCCTGTCATACTCTGTATAAACGACAAATTAGCAAATCTCAATATGTCTTGTCTTCCATCTTTCTAAATGTATGTACTTATTCACATACATAATACACAAAATAATGAAATTTGAATAGTACTAAATAATAACATAGTTTTTAGACTAGAACCTCATTAAAACCTGTAATTATGTCATTAAACATTTATTGATATTCACTAATAACTAGTTGAGAGACAAGTACTTATAGAAATATTTTCATAGATTCTGTGATGATTTGCCTCCAGATGGATGCCATAGAGAAAATACAAAAAAAGGTTCATGAGTTAAGGACAGGAAGAGACCACTCATCAGTTACCATATAGACTCAACTTGGGGAAACTGGTTGAATTTACTATGAATCAAAATCAGAGCAGGATAGTGAGAACTAAAACAAATCCTACAAACACTTTCCCCACAACCCTCCCTCCTTCCCAGGGTAAACTTTATTCCAATTTTTGTAGCTCCTCCTGCCCAGCAGAGCAGGAGAACAGGGAATGGGGGTTATGGTCAATTCATCATGTTGCTTCTGCTGCTGCTTTCTCCTCAGAAATGAGGAACCTTCACCTGCTCCAGCATGCGGTCCTTCCCACAGGAAGGACTGGTCCTCCCCACAGGAAGGACTGGTCCTCCACCAATATATCCAACCGGAGTCCTTCTCATGGGCTGCAGTTCACAAACAGTTCCAGCTGGGTCTCTTCCATGGGGCACAGCCCTCCATGAACAGGCTGATCCAATGTGGGTCCCCCATGGGGTCACAAGACCTGCCAGCAGACCTGCTTCAGCATGGGTTCCTCTCTCCATGGGCCACAGGTCCTGCCAGGAGCCTGCTGCAGCACGGGCTTCCCATAGTGTCAGCCTCCTTCAGGCACATCCACCTGCTCTGGTGTGGGGTCCTCCAGGGGCTGCAGATGGATTTCTGCATCACCATGAGCTTCCATGGGTTGCAGTAGAATCTCAACAACAGCGCATGGAGCACCTCCTCTCCGTCATTCACCACTGACCTCAGCGTCTGCAGTTGCTCCTCTCACACCTTCTCATTCCTCTCTTCTCTGACATCTGCACAAAACCTTTCTTTTTCTTCTAAAATATGTTATCACAGGTGTCACTGCTGTCCCTGGTTGGCTCAGCCTGGGCCAGTGATGGGTCTATCTTGGAGCCAGCACTGGCATAAACTCAGTCAGACATAGGAGAAGCTTCCAGCAGATCCTCAGAGAAGCCACCCCTGCAGCCCCCCACTACCAGAACTTTGCTGTGCAAATTAAATACAGATTCCTATAATCACTTTTTGAATTCCATAAACATGAAAAGTAATTTCACCAATACTACAGAATTAATCAGTAGCAGATTTTTGTATTAGAAATTGACTATCCTAATATTCTGCATTCTAAAATTGGGCAACATCATTGCCCAGTATCACTTTTAAATCTCTGAAAATTTCATGAATAAAGATTTCAAATATATGTATTTGCCCAACACACATTCAGTAGAGAGAAAAAAAATCATACCAAAGCCAACAACTCAAACAAATCCAAACATCATTAAGGGAAAGAAATACCGAGTAGAAACTTCCGGTTCATTTACCCTGAGATGAGTAGAAATTTATCAGTTCTATGATTTACTAGGTTTTACTACAAAAGATCATTTTACTGAGAATCACACTGGAAGAATGAAAGAATGTAGTCCAAAGAATGGAACATGGAATTGTATTTTTATTCTACCAGCTTTGCATCTTACAGCACTAGGAAAGTCCTGCTGTCCCGAAGTTTATGCTGTGAGAAGCTAAAAGACATTTTAGTATGTAGAATAATACTAGTCCTGTATTAATATTTATCTGGTTGGAGGATATTAAACAGCTGTTTGGAAATGTGTAGACTAGTAATATTTCAAATTAGATTCTAGTCTGTCACTTCATTTTGGGTGTACAACAAAGGTTTGAAGGCAAAGTCAAATGTTTCAGCCACAAACATTCTAAGCAGGAAAAAAGGAAGAAAAAACTGAGACACAATGAGACTAGTAAAGCATGGGAAAAGATTGCACAGAGTCTGGGGAATCTCTGTCCTTGGAATACTTGAAAGTTGACCAAATGATGCTAAGCAACCTTACCTGACTCAGATGTTGGCCCTGCTTTAAGCAAATGACCTTCACAAACCTTCAATCCAAACAATTGTGTCATTCTATAAATTAAATATTTCATCACTATCAACAGAAGTGAACTGAGTTAACTTCTGAAGTGAATGCTGAAGTTCTACTCAAACAAAAGCTTTTGACCTCATGTTCTGGGTAGAATATGCAAGCTTTTCCTGAATTTACTATCTGAATTATGTATTGCCATAGCATACATTCCACTAGTAGAATGTGATCAATGTTGACTTTGAACACATATCTATTAGATAGAAAAACATAATTTAATTATCAGTCTAAAATAAATTTAAATTAAAATTAGAAGTAATTTTTAATCAGTAAAAGAAAATAAAGTAAATCTTTTTGGGTTGTTCCATATCTCCTCTCTATTATCTCTCAGAAAACATACTTCTTCATGTGTAATTGAAAAGACATCCTAAAAAAAAAAACAAATACTTGCACTATCTGAATAATTTTTCTTTAAACATATAAGTAGAGATGGATCAATTGCTTTAAATTCTATTAGACCTCTAGGAAAAATTAATTCCAAGTGGAATGGATTCCCCCATTCTTCAGTTATCTTGCCCCTTTAACCAGGAGATTGCTAGACTGTACCTGTCATGAGGTAAAATAGTTTACCTGTCAGAAACAAGTTTTCAGGCATACAGGTGGGAGTTATATAACTCCTGGTCAATACTTTTGAATGAAACCAGATATTATTTGAGCAGAACCTAATGCTATGCTTGGTTTCTCGTTATTGTATTAATTTATCAAGTAATTAGCCACAACTTGTAACACTGTAGTTTCAAAAAATATTCTCACAATAAAATGTAATATGTAATGTGAAATGGACTGATGGCACTGCATTTTCTTGTATTTTACCAAATATATTTGACACTTTTAGCTAGGTATGCCTAATGTAGACAAGGTATTCTTGAGAGGTGCCAAACTGCTCGTCCTGGGCTTTTTTCACAAACGTTAGGAAAATCTGCATAAACATTGTCAGAATGACCTGCCAAGAAATTTTTATCTAGAAGCAAGACTTTGAAATAATTAGCTGTTCACTTAGGTTTTTAGAAGACGTAAGTATGAATTGGTGCCAACAATTTCACGTCATATGACGCCAGTTTTTGATGAATAATGATTCAGAAATGCATAAGACTAACAACATCTGGGAATCAATTATTGATGAAATAATTTGAAATAGCCTGGCAGGAAAAAAGAGGCTTTAAAGGTGTCAATAAATTTTTGTGACAGTCAGTGACATTACAGTTAGAGAAGACTACTAAGACTTCATAATGTAAATAAAAATATGACCGAAAAATTTAGTTTTTCATTAGTGCTCTCCTCTGTTTCCTGCCTGTCTTTTATGTCCTCCTTGTTGACTTTGTGTATTGCCCTTTTTTCACCTAAGAAAATAATCACAAAATTAATACATGAGTTGATATGCTGTGAATTAAGACCTTATAAAGAGATAAATCAGAATAGCATATGTTAAAAATGAAGCTACAGTAAATTGAGCTTTCAGGCATTTGTCACAGAAATGTTATAATGAACATCTATACTCATTGCAAAACAAAAATGCACCAACTGGCTCAGGATATGGATAAAAAGCAAATATATATTGCAGTTATAAATCCCCAGCAAGAAAAAAACTGTGTATTTGCCATGATTTTGTCAGATCCTACTCACCAGGTTATTTGAAAAGTCTAAATATGTAATGGGACTTAACAAATATAGTAATGAATATAATTTTGAAAAAACGGTACAATACATTTTAACAGGGAAACATCAATCCTTAATCTTTCAATTCTGAAATAACACTGATGTATTGAAAAGTTGACAGAATTAATATACCTTGAAAAATATTTACTTGTATTCTAACAGATGATTAAGAAAAATGGCAGCCATTTTTAATAATTTCAAAAACCATTACTATATTAAAACAAATAGCTCACTCAAACCAATAAATCTTGTTAGAGAGCTTTCACTCAAGTTGCTGACATTAAGAGTTCAGGTTTTGTAACATGTATTGCCATAGCATACATTCTACTAGTAGAACCAGTATTTCATTTTACTGCTTTTACTGGTTACTTTCTGTTGCATTTTCCCACATGGTAATATTAATTATGCCTTTAAATTTCAATTAGCTGAAAATTCATTGCATTGCAATTAACATGCTAGTCTTACAACTCAAGAAATATAATCAAGGTTTTATATAAGAATAGAATTATAACTGCGACTAACATCAAATACAGTTTTCATATAAAACACCAGGCAATGAAAAGAAAATGCTTGTCCAAATTTGACACTAGAAACCAGTGATAGAACAAAATGCAAGATCACAACATGAAGTTTATGATTATGAAAAAGCAACCTGTATTATCTTCCATCACGCCTTATCAGTTTGGTGTACCTTGTATTCACCATAATCTTTTTCATCTAACAGACTGATTTTATTCAGCTCTACAAGTTGTTCTGGGTGAGGTTCATCTGGCAAAGGTTGAATTGAGGCTTGTTCATATATTGGTTTTCCATTTAAAAAAAGTTCCTTCCAATCCAGCATCAGTTTTAGTGGAACACGGCTGCATTAAAAAAAAAAAAAAAAAAAAGGAAAGAGAAAAAAAAAGAGTTTTAAACCAAAAATTAGAGGGTTGGATATTCAACAATAGTGTATCCAAGTTTATAAGAATTCCAATCATGAAACAAGCATATGCTAAACCGGTTACAGTTTATAATGAATCCTGTAATAATTACAGCCTTTTATAAGTGTTTGTTTGATTTTATGACAGCTGTAGGCACTTGTAGGCTTCACTGTTTTCACATATGTGTTATCATACAATATTTGGCTGGCAGAGCTGTGTAGTAACAGTTTTGCTGTTGCCACTTTTCCCTGCCTCAAAATATTCTTTTCTTTTGTGGTGTAAAGCCTCCTCTTGCCAAAAAAATCTATAGAATATTTTTTCCTCAAAGTCAAAATTAATTCAGAATTATATAAATGGAACTTTTTTTTTAGTTAGTAATTTCACTAAACTGTATGCCTAGGCTGACTATTTTATCACGTACTAAATAAGCCTAAATTTATATAATTTCCATGAAATATAATCATGTGTATTTCATATGGTTACACTTTTATTATTTTAACATACAATTACACTAAAAAGCAGTAAGATTTTGGCACACTTTCTAATACTGTAAGTCTAGGCCCACAAGCAAACCACTGAATACTAATGAAAGAACCACAGCAATAAAGCCCCACCCCATTGTTTTGGAAACATTTCTACAGCACAGGCACTTGGAGATTACTGCCTTTGTTGGACCTGCTCAGACACCCTGTGTAATTAGGGTATGTCAGAAGAAGGAATCACAGTATGGGGGACTCAGAAGAATCTGGGCTCAGTTGCTGTGCTTTGGACACTCCAGGCAGTTTATACATCTCGGGAAATTCATCCTGCTTGTATTACTCTGAGGAAGTGTTCACCTAGTGAAGCAAACTAGTATGAGATGAGCACCATTCAGTTTTAACTTTTAACTAAGGAATTTGTTAATAAGAAAGGAAATCAGCAGTTCCACAAACTGGCACTAGTGGATTTTGCTCTCCTAAGAATTCAAGTTAGTAATTATGCTAAGGCTGTAGCATTAATTCACTCTGTATTACACACAAGTAAATCCTCACGTGAAAATAATGTCACCATTCTCACATACAAAGTAATTGCAGCTGCCATGTAAAATATCTGAGAAACTACATAATTTGCTATAATGCTTAAACCAGTCTGAATAATGCAGCCTAACAGCTACCTAACAGCTGTTAGTTTTGCCTAGCAGCTACACACTCACTTGTTTGTCAGTTGACGATATTCTCCTACTTTTGTCGACATATCAATGATTTGGCTTATCATTTCCCAACATATAGAATAATGCTTTTTATAGCGTTGCTGAGCTCTTTCAGCAGCAATTTTCTCATGGTGTTCTCTTTCTCTGGTTATTTGTTCTTCATTATCAATAGTCTCTTTTTTTGCAAGAGCCTAGAATTGTTTTTAAGGAGAAAATTTGAGACTGCAATGAAAATGAAAGTGCAGAGGTACACAGTCCTGAAAATGAAAATTAACTTGTTCATTTAACTTAAGAAAAAAAACCCAGCTTGACTCTCACCGGAGCTGCATAGCCAGCAGGCAGACTAACACATAAACAAATATAAGCATTTTTATTCACTCTGTAAATTCCATTTGTTTGCTTTCTAAAATAGAATAAAATAAAGGAGAAACCCATTACTTCTTTTATGACAAACATAAGATTAGGATTAAGACATATTCAGTCTTTGAGGGCAATGAAATTGCAGCTTTCAGTGTAACAATCCCTTTAGAACATGTAATTTATCTCAACTAGATTCTGATGTTCAAATAATTTCATATTACTGATGTTGTCCAATCTTTGAAAGATTTCTGGTCATGGTAGAAAATTATCAGTAGTTCCTGTGGTGGTATGCTCCATCACCATCTCCTGTGGTGGTGGCTGAAATCATACTTAAAGAGGTGATGTAATCAATAGCTATAGCTGCTGATTACACAGGACTCCAGCTGCGTTGGAGGATTTGGAGTTGCTGATCATTTTTGACAGGAGAAAAATAAAATTTCTAACATTACATTATGGCCTACTATGAGCATAGCACTTGGCAGTTTTCCACAGAATTGCAAGTCCTTTAAATCAACTTAAAGCTTCAAAGCAGAAATTAGCACTCATGAGTGAAACTATTCCAGCATTTTTCAAAAACAGACTTTAACAGATCATATCTAAATTAAATTAAGAACATGATTCCTGAAACAGGACCTTACGTTATTTTCCTATTGCCTCTGTGAGACTGTGCCTTTCAAAACCCAGCACATAGAGATGTTTTCCTACAAAGTTAAAATCAGTATGGAAAAAAAATCAGACTTTCAGTTTCTCAGCTTTATCCCTTATTACAGGACCATGGAACAATAGAATGGTTTGGGTTGGAAGGGACCTTTAAAGGCCACCTAGTTCAAACCTGCTGCCATGGGCAGGCCCACCTTTCACTAGATCAGGTAGATTAGCTGTTCTTTCTCCCTACAAAATTCCCCTAAACTTTTAACACAGTACAAAATGCGCTCAGTCCCACAATTACAGTTACATCCTTATTGCTTATAGCTGTGACTCTGAACAAAGATAAAAGAATATATTTATCACTAAATCATCATGTCCCTAGAAAAGTCCTGAAGCCTAACAGTTGACAACACAATTTCCATTTTGTAACATGAAGGTATTCTAGCCCTCCTGCAGCAATTCAGAGATCAATCTTTTACCGCTTCTCTGTCAAGAGCTTCCTGGAACTCCTTCTGTCGTCTTTCTTCATATTGCTTTTCCCTGAAAATTCTATTTTGCCTTAGCACCTCTTTTTCATGCCGAACATGCATGAGTTGAGCAGCAATCCTTCGCTCCTGCTGAGATTGTTTCATTAGTCTGTAAATGAGCTGCTCCTCCCGGTAAGCCTTCTAAAAGATAAAAAATAATACTACTAAGTACAGTTGATAAACTATTTCCTAGAAAACTCATCAGTGTCTAATATGAGAAATAGGAATGCCATCATATGACAGCATTCACCTGCTTATATGGGAAAAAAATTCAGAACAACATTCGTATCTATTTATTAGCACAATTTTCACAAACTATGTAAGAATTCAAAATATGTCTTAACTGAGATACCCAGTAAAAATACATGTGGTCAGACTAACTCCATTTTAATGTGGTTATTTCCCGTGTGCAAAGAAATGACAGCATATTTCAAATAACAGCTTTTCATCTGAACATATACCCTTTCCTCAAATCATTAATTTAACCCTGTTATTCACCAGTCCCCATTCTCAGCCATAATCTGCAGCATCCTTGAGCAATCTATTTTCTACAGATTTGAAATTTTTTCTTCTTTTGGGGGAATTGGGTAATTATCTTCTCCATTCTTCCCTATTCAGCAGACTAGGAATATGAGGAAGAATTCAAAACCAAGCAAAATACAAGACTTCTGGGTAATAGTTCCAGTGTCCTCATAGGGACATGAATATAATACACTATGCAGTACTAAAGGAAAATCATTTTGAACCATTGCTTGAGACATGGTCTGTGTGCACAGACACTTTGAAGGCTGTGAATTGTTATTTTTCAAAGTATTCTTGAAACACAATAGTATCTTCTCATTGCTACACTTCTCCAGACTGTTCTTGGTATCTAAACTAATGCTTAATCTAACTTAAAGTTTTGGCTCTCTATCACAGTCCAAAACTCCTTTTGAGTCCTGAGCAAAAACATCAACTGGCCTTATAAGTGTCATTGCCAAATATCAATGCTACAGCAGAATTCTAGAGGAAATTTCTGATTTGCTGAATATTTGCTTCTGATTCATCAAAACTGCTATGAAATGTATTCAAATTTAAGGAATTAAATTGGAATCTGATTTGAAGATCTCAAATTTTCCTAAAAACAGAGGCACAAGTAAAGTCAGTTAGTAGTAATTAAAAAAAACAACAACAACAACAAAAAAAACACAACAAAAAAACAAAACACGCCAAAATAAATCACTTCTATTTTCTTTCAATCTGGTTTATTTTTTCATGAGCTGTCTGTGATAGAGGGGGCAAAACACTTTATGTTACTTCACCTACAAATGAAAATTCCAACTTGATTGCATATGATATTATTTATGAAAGAATTCTACAAAGAGGTCTAGATTTGTCCTACACAACACAGCCAGGACACCTGTAATAGAATTCTAATACAAAGCATGACTGTTGCAATTTCAATAAGAAGAGCAAGAACTTTCTAAATAATTTAGATATTTAATATTGATTTTGAGGAGAAGCCAAAAAAACAAACAAACATACAAGCAAATATGTTTCCGTATTTTTTAAGTTCCTTTCCCTTCACAATTGCTTGGAATAAAGCACATTCTAATTAAATTTTGGTGACTTGAAACTATTAAGCTAATATAAAAATATCTTAACATTTTCCTTACTTTAGCCAAAATGTGGCCTTTGCCCTCTGCTTTTCTAGTACTGGGTCTCATGACACTGCATGATGGTTCTAGTGACAAATGCAAACTCATCTCAGGCCTGAATTGCAGAGTCCTTCACCTGGATGCTATATTATCTCCCTACAAAGCTTTTCACTAAATGAGGATCTAATTTCAAATGTGTCTTGTTTTGTTCTTTATCTGTAGTGTATTATTTGTAAATTGTTTGTCTATGGAGGGAATTATCATCATACATACAACTGAAATGGGAAACAATACAGTCATAAAAACTTCGTTCTATATGTCATTTCATACAGCTCAGATGATAAAATATTCCAATAGTACTGCCTACTGAAGAGTTACTCTGTCCATTTTCTCTTACTTTCATGAACTCAAGGCAATAACAGGAGGTATGGTGCCCTTTGCTGCCCCAGTTCTATCCACTGTTTCATGGTACTTTGTATTTCAATCAAGATTTCAAAGAAGAGCAGAGGTTACACAATTTACTTCCTATTGCAAGTAAATATCCTTAATTTTTTTCATTAGTTGCTGCTTACCCTCAATCACCAATTATTACAGCAGTAATAAACCTTCACCAGTGGAAAACTGATATTAAAATCCTTATTCACAGGGAATTGAAAGATCCACCCTAACAGAGTGGTCATTTGTCATACTCAAACCATCAACTGAATGGTGCAAACAATTGGTCCAGTGAGAAACTAAAACACCTTCTCTAGGTGAATTTCCTCTTATAAAGGAAATTGTAAGATGCTCCTTTAGAACACTTCACAGCAGCCAAAACAGATCATCTCTTTTTAAAAGGGTAGAGAACTTCAATATTTTAAGTGACCAAATAGTTTGGCATGCTCACTAAGCCTAAAAAGAGCCAGCAGGAAATTCTTGAGGAACAAGAAAAACAGAAAAGGCAATTAACTCAAAACTATATAACAGATAAATAAGGATTCAGAACACCAAACTCACAGTTTCAAAAAGGATCCTCATTGGATGGGGGAGTGCAGCATTAGTTGCTATCCTTCAAACAAAAAAAGGAATGCACAAAGTACTCAAGCCAAAGGCTGGCAAGTTTTGAAACTTCTGAACATACAAGAACACAAAATAAAAATAGTTGAAAAAGTTTTTGACCTAACATTTTGTATCAACATCTTCACAGAGAACTGTGAAGTGCTTGAAGAAATCATAAATATCACAAATGGGAAAACTTAGTAATACCTTGAAAAATTACTATTAAGAAAGCATAATAGACACGTTTTTCAGTTTACCTACTTAAGACAACAGTGGCATCCAGTGGCCAAACATTAATGTGTTTACATTTCGTGTTGTTCATACATAGTGACTATCTCATGTTCTTCTACTTTTCTATTTCCTTGTTTGATTTACATACAAATGAGACATTTCTGTGCTGTTGCGCAGTCATAAATGACCATTTTATGACCAAAACTTAGAGCTTAGCATACACAAATCTATTTGATTGACAAGTAATAAGCTAGTGACAATTTAGTTCTCCTCCCATTTTCACGTTCTCAGTTTACCACTGAAGTAAATTGTCTGATAACTTTTTTAATCAGAGACATAAAATCTGAACAGAGCATTAAAAATAACAAGTACAAATCACCAATAATTTGTTGAAATGGTGGAGATAAAGGTTCAGTTGGGATGAAGCCATACAACGGTCAAATACTTTTAACACCTGCCTATGAAAATCTGACTGGCATCATGCTGTACTCCACCTAGAGTACTGTCATTTAATTGCAAAATATTTTCTCTCCCAGGCTCCAGCTTGCAGTGTACCAAAAAAAAAAAATTTAACAAGATTATTTTAATAAACTTTTATAAATATGGATATGAAACATGTTACAGCACTCTGAAGGGATGAAATTCCTTTCACTCTAAATGATCTGATGCTGTGTTCAAGATTTATGCAGTGGAGGTAAAACTCAGACCAAAATGCATACAAACAGCTGCAATTTCAGTCATCAAACCCTTTCTGGTTCAATTTTTAATAGATGGAAAAAGCAATCTTGAGCTATTTTCTATATTCATTCTTTTTTTTTTTAAGAAAATACCTCAGTTTGCTTCCCATTTCTCTTAAGTCAAGTAACATCTAATGTCTGAAATCTCACAAAGTTCCAACAAAACAGTTTTTCCTCTGCTAATTTAGAACCAAATTACCACTAAATAGATTCTCTGATATGGTCAGATTACTGTTTCACTCAAATGCTAATTTGTCTTTCCTTCTAGTCCCTGCAGTCTGTGATTTCAACTGTTTGTACAGCAGAGCTGATTTTTCTTCCTGGGAAGCTAGGAACACTATTGCTAGTTTTCACTAGACTTGGAGCCTCTCTGGAGCCAGTCTGAGCTGCTGTATCCATCAAGTGCCCTGGAGACTGGTAGCCTGGCTTTTAGGATCAAGGGTCCACACTGCTGGGGCTGCAAGAGCTGAGAGAGCTTAAAGAGCAAGTTTTGGGACTGCAGTAATTTCAGGCAACTGGGTTGCAAAATTTCTTCATGGCCTATGCATATCAACAAGAACACGATATAAATCTCTTTGAATAAGGAGTCAGAGACAGGATATTTGGAGAGATGGACTTTTGATCTAAGTCACAACAGGTGTTTTTCGAGACTATAGGTCTGAGGTAGACATTGAGAAGCATCTAACTTCTAGAGGTTTCGCCCAACAAATTAAACTTTTTCTTAACATTTCCAAAAATTGTCCAGACATTAGGTGCCAAGGCTTAAAAATATATGAGCAATAGCTCATATTTTCAGAGATGCTACACATCTGAAATGCTATTATTATGAACTATTAGTAGTAGAAGTAGTAGTAGTAGTAATAGCACTAGAGATATGCTCAGCTATATATTTTCAACACATATGAGCAAAACTAAGGAATCACAGGGAAATACTAAAATAAAAAATAACCAGAAATCAAAAAAACCCAGTAAGTTACAAGGCTGTATTTTGATAGAGTCATTATAAAAGATACAATCTGTGACATCAGTAACCTAAAAGCTGCTTTTTAAAGGAGGAATATATGAAGAAGAATCTTAAAAGCCTTGTGCTTTATTGGACAGGGTATGACACAGACATATCTTCTATTTCATAACACATCAAACACCAAATCTCTGACCTGCAAATAAAATTTTGATTCTTTGTATCACTCAGCACAGCCATTTCAAAATTCATCAGTCCAGATCAAAACCTTCATATGACACATTTGTAAATACAGGTTTTCAAACAAGGAATGCCATGTTTTGTTGTCTTTAAATAAGAATCTTCTTTAGAACGAGTATACATTTTGATACCATAGGATAGTCAACTTTCAGGGGAGGGAGGCAGGGAATAGAAGGCAGGTCTGCAATGGATTTTTAATAATCTTTGTTCTCCTGCCTTAATTTTATCCTTTTAAGTTAATAAGTATGGTGTATGACATAAGGGTGGTGATGAAGAACAGCCAACCTTCCATATTTTTCAAGGGTTGACAAAAAAGACACATTCAGACATAAGTGTGTATAAGTCCCTTTATCCCCAAATTTTATTCAGTCTTCCAGAAGTACTCATTTCATATTTGTAAGCACATTTTAGATTACTAATTAAATACACATGGACAATGTACTATGTACTAGCAGACGATTTCCCACCTCTTGAGCCTCGTGTGCTGCTAACTGATCCATTAGCATTTTCCGTCGTCTCTTTGCTCGTTGCTCTCTAGCAAATGTATCTTCCTCTACACGTTTTTTAATTTTCCTTATATATTCATCATCTGAATAAATATTTAACAGCTCAGTTTTTGTCTCTAGTATAGTTTCTAGACTTGTTTCTTCAAACTTCTGCGTTTGCAATAATTTTTGCATATCACTGATTGAAAAAAGAAAGAAATTACCATTCTTAAGGGTCTTTTCACACAGATGTCTGTATAGTTATGTGCAAGTCTAACAAATGTAGAACATCACTGTGGGCTCCGTGGCTACTTCTTGATGTTCTTGTGCCCTACAATGTCCACTAGGTCACCAGAGGAAGGTTCACCACCTTCCACCAGAGGAAGGTTCCAGCACTGACTCAAGCCAACTAATCATTAGTTTCTTTGTCAATACAAAGCCAAATCCCACAGAAACAGGAAATAAGGATGGCTTATAGAATGTCAGAGAAAGATGGGTTACTCCTTAATATAGCCATACACTCTGAGTAGTTTTGCACCTATTAATCACAGGTTTACACACAGAAATATCCACAGCAGTATGCATGAGTGTTACATCTTCCGAGTAGGGTACGCATATCACTAAGGGTGACAGAATGAAAATTACTTGCAATTATTCACAAATAAATCAACATACAGATAAGTTTCAGGATAAAAGTTACTTCTTTTCCATTTGAAATATGTTACTGGGTATGTACATTCACAACCATTCCTATCTTGCTGCCAGGCTAACTGACCTTACAAACCCAATGACTAAAATGAACAAAGAAAAGATGCATTTTAAGCCTTTCCTTGCTGCACATATGACAAAAAGTAGTGAAGGAAGCTTGAGCCGTCCCTACTACAGCTAAAGGTAACTTAAAGACATTGCAACTATGTTGGACCTGAAATCAGTGCTAGTGTGACATTCATTCAAAGGATAATCACAGTTTAAACTAAGTAAGACATTATTCTTTCTGCAAGTAGTTGTCTACCTGAGGTAGGATCCTGCCTATTCTTAACAATTTAGTATCCAAATGTTACCTGTCAGTCATACGGCTGTGTACTGCAGAGGCATTTCCTGTCATAGACTTCTCAAACTTTTCTATGTCCTTGTATACATTCTGAAGAAGTAACACAGAATTTTATGTTTCCTTTCTCTTCACAAAGCAACATAAAGAAGGTTCAATAGAGCAAGTACTACAGAATTACTTTTATGTCGTGTTAGTACAACAGAAATGCTTACACTGAAAATAGTTTAAGCATCAACTACACCAAGAATAAAGGCAAGATGATTTCCATCTTACACCTTTCACTTCCTTGCCCTCTTTACCTTTCCTAGCTACACCTACTTCCACCAGCCAGAAAATCCTAGAATGTTGCAGCTGTTCATTCTGCAGGATAATTCTGATTTTGCATAGGGCTCTAGCAGAGTATGTAATTCTCACCATATGGGGATTTGAAACAAGATACTCTGCAATATGATCCGCCTCGATGCAGTAGCTTGAATGCATCCCTAATAGTTATTCAAGTAACTGTCTTACTATAGGTTACTAAACTCTAGATTGAAATATACCTGTTATTGTTGCCCAGTTGCAAAAAGTAGTAATAGTTGCACTCCTAATGACAATACAATCCACTGTAGTGAATGAATGTATTCACAATTTGAATTACAATCCAAGAATTTTTTGGTACTAGATAATGCAGTTTTTTTAAAATTGCTGCATCTCTTGATTTGATTTAAGGTTATTGTCAATTTCAGCCGTTACTAGGATTTAATAAGCAGACAGTTTCATAGTGTGTTACAGATCAGTTCAAACATTATGGTGAAAAATGTTATCATGCACAAATGAAAAAAGAACATTAATGTTTTTATTTAATGTATTCTTTCTAGTAGACTCATAGCTACTCTCAGCAATCAAATTACTACATATCCGTGGTATATATTCAATATGAAATTTCTCTTACATCAAAACAGTTCTTATTTAAAAAAACCTGCAAAATCATAATTGTGCAAATATTCAGCCCAATTTTCACTAGTTGAATTGATATCATTTTGACAGTCAGCAGCTTTTGGGTGGTGCAAGTACAGTATTTGTAACCATGTTCCCCGAAATTATGTGGTTTGAGTTAATGTAATTAGCATTAAAACTATACAGATGATAATTACCTCTGCTTCCCTTTTCTTCTTTAAGGATATTGTGGGTTCAGAAGATTTTATGGTAGGTCTTGATGGTTGTTTCTGAATCTGTATAACAGCTGTCGGAATCCTGGCCATTATTTCATTTTGTCTCCTTCCTATGTAATGCTGATATGAAGCAAATATAATTAAGCCGCAAATTATCGTCCGGGAAGAAACTAGAAGATATTATCAGGCTCCAGACTTGAGCAGATGAGCAGTGCTTTATAGACTTTTACAAGCTTTCATTGAATTCTAGTTCTAGTATGGTACCTGTTTTAGGTCTGAATATAGCACAGAAAATGAGAATACTCGTTTCCTGGTACAGAAACTGAGAATACTTTTAGGTAACACATTAGGTAACACATTAGGTAACACTAGCACAGATGATCAAGAAGTAACAAACATATAAATTACACTCATTTAAAGTGCACCAGACATATAGGCAGATCAAAGTGGAACAAAGAAGAAAAAATAGTTTTTATACAAGGAAGTCAAAGATAGTTAAAAAATATATAATGCATCAAAAGAGCTATCCCAAAATTTTCTTTTAAAATGTTTTTTTTAATGTTTTGTTTATTGCTTGCATTTTCCTGTCTAGATACATGAAGGGGCATTTTTTTGCCATTCTTTTTCATGTAGTGGCAATAGAAGAGCTAAATAACCACAGCAAGACTCTCTCCCTTCATTAGACACATAAAATACATATCAAATTAGTCAATGACTTCGTCAGTGTGGTTCAACACGCTGATACCTGGCCATTTCCTCTATACAAACTACAAACTCTGCTTTGGATGAGTGTTCCCATGTCTAAAGAAATGTGTTCCTCCTTCTTTACTTCATCAGAGTAGCTACACAGAAGTACAAGATGTTCTGAGGCCATACCCACTACAGCTGCCCTTCTCCTGTCATTTTCCTGCTTTTGTACAACGCTCCATCTTTTCTTCATAAAAGAAGAATGACACAAAACTCTTTTACAAGGACATCTCAAATGCATACAAGTTGTGATATGTACACTTTGTCTTCAAATCTATAAATATTTTCCATGCTTGACAATGCAAATACTCTCAACTTAACACAAAGTGATTTTTAAATAGGAACGTTTTTAAGGTCTCGTAAGAGTACATTGGCTTTATTTCCATGCACACCACTTTTCTTTGTTCTTCTATAAACATGGGCATGTAGCACAGAATCCAGAAGCCTTCACACTGGCTTTAACTAACTCATTAAGCACATAACCTTCAGAAAATACTTCTTCAGAAGTCTATAATAAAAAGTAGTCACTTTTTCAGTGTCTTGGGCTCTTTGCTCTTCTTGGAGGTTCTGAGCACTCAGCTGCTCTGCAACATGCACACGAACTCTCTTATCTGTTAGTGTCTTGGATTTTGTTTCATTCTGATGTGACACTACAGTTTTCAAATGCTAAACGTCCAGCAATGAAGAGTCAGAAACAGCAATAAACAAATTAAAATATGATTGTTTTGAGACCACTGCTTCAAACTGTGTTTTTCTGTGTTAATGTATACAGAAAAACCTATAAACATGATCAAACTGAAAATCGGGACTAGCTCCATAGAAAGAACTTAGAGATTTGAACTTGAACGATTAGTTGACAGAAAAGGACACCTCATGGCTCTGTACAGCTTCCTCTGGAAGCGAAGTGCAAAGGGAGGTGCTGTGCTCTTGTCGCTGGTATCCAGAGAGAGGACATGTGGAATAGAATAATAGAGTGGTTTGGGTTGGAAGGGACTTTTAAAGATCACCTAGTTCCAAGCCTCCGGCTCTGGGCAGGGACAGCTTCAAATAGACCAGGCTATTTAAAGTCCCATCCAGCCTGGCCTTTAACACTTCCAGGGATGGGTCATCCACAACTTTTCTGCTCAACCTGTGCCAGTGCCTCATCACCCTCACAGTAAAGAATTTTTTCCTAATATCTCATCTACTAGATACTACTTACTACAACTACTACAACTACTACTACTACCACCACTTAATTTCTTCCAGTATGGAGGCAGTCCCCCATTTCCTGTTGCTCCATGCCCTCATAAAAAGTCTTACTGCATCTTTCTTGTAGGCTCCCTTCAGTTATGTCAGGTGCTGGAAGGCTGCAATTAGGTCACTCTGAAGCCTTCTCTTTTCCAGGCTGAACAATCCTGCTTGTCTCAGCTCTTCCTCATAGCCAAGGTGCTCTATCACTCTAATAATCTTGGTGACCTCCTCTGTACTCACTCCAGCAGGTCCCTGTCCCTCCTGTGCTGGGAGCCCAGAGCTGGATGCAGTGCTCCAGGTGGGTCTCAGCAGAGCAGAGCAGAGGGGCAGAATCCCCTCCCTGCCCTGCTGCCCACGGGGCTCTGGATGCAGCCCAGGACACCTCTGGCTCTCTGGGCTGTGAGTGCCATGGCCAGGGCATGTGCAGCCTCTCACCCAGCAGCACCCTCAAGTCCTTCTGGGCAGGGCTGCTCTGGGTCTGTTCATGCCCAGCCTGTGTTGATTCTGGGGATTGTTCCTACCCGGGTGCAGCACCAGCATTTGGTCTTCATAAATCTCATCATGTTCCCATGGGCCCACTTCACGAGCCTGTAACGCAGTTCCCATCCTGCTGTCCATCCACTCAAGAGGTTGTAGACTGAGAAGTGAAGATAGCGACAAAAAAAGTTGAGTATCTCAGCCTTCTCCTCCTCTGCTGTTACCAGTTTTCCACCATTGTTTATCGACCTTCCCTTTCTGCTTAACATACCTGTAGAAGCTCTTCCTGTTATTTTTTGTGTTCATTGCCAAGTTCAGTTCCAGCTTTGCCTTGGCCTTCATCACTTCATCCGTACGACCATACTTCGTCTCTATACTCTTACCAGCTCACAGCTCCAGCTTCAGCTGCCTGTGTGTTTGCTTTCCCAGCAGTTCTCTAACTCAGCCATGCCAGTCTTTGTCTTCCTTGCCTGATTTCTTGCACCTGGGGATTGCTAGCTCTTGCTCACTATGGAAGAATTCCTTAAAGATCTGCCACCTCTGTTCTCCTCCCTTGTCCCTGAGGGAAGCCTCCCAGGTGATCTATCACCCTAAAGAACTGGAAGTTTGCTTTCCTGAAGTTCAGAGACTTACCTTTACTCCTTACCTGATACCCCAGGACTAAAATGCCATTAACCCATAGTCACTGCAGCCCAGGCTGCCTTCAGTCTTGATGCCCCCAATTGTCTTATCTGCATTGGTGACCATCAGATTCAATATCACATCCCCTCTGGTAGGGCTGTCTATTACCTGGCTCAAGAAGTTATGCTCCATTCCAGGGGTTTCCTGGATTGCCTACAGCTCCCTGTGCTATCTTCCCAGCAGATGTTGAAGAGGTTGAAGACTCCCAGCAGGACAAGAGCCTGCGAGCAGGATGCCGCCTGTAGCTGGAGCAAGACTTTGTCAAATAGGCTCGCCTTAGTCAGGAAGACTGTATTAAACACCAGCCAAAGGGTTCAAGTTTGTGCTTTGGTCTCTGATTTTTATCCACAGGCTTTCAGCTTGCTCATGTCTATCCCTCAGAGACAACTCTTCACATCCAATTCACGTCTTGATGTCGAGGGCAAACCCTCAGCCTCTCTCTCCTCTCCTGCCCTTTCTGAATAGCCCGTAGCCATCCACAGTCACATGTCAGTCACAGGATCTGTCCCATGCTGCACCAGGGGAGGTAAGGAAGCAATTCTTTACTGAAAGTCTCCAGCTTTGTAGATATTCAAAACCTCACTGAACAAGGTCCTGAGGAACTTGCTATAGCTGGCTTTGCTTGGAGCAGATAAACTAAGTGAGTTCCAAAGCCTCTATTCCTCTCTCTATTTCTCAACCTTCCTATTCCATGATTCAAATGCCATTCTGAACTTGTCTAAAGACAGGACCTACTCTCAGTTGCTCAATTTCTTTGAGCTACCCCTCTACAGGTAGAGGGATATGTTGACTTTTCAGTACTATCTTTGCACTTGTTGGTAAACTTCTTCTTGAAAGCTATTTTTCAGAAATAGTGCCAGAAGAAAAAAAAAAGGGAAACTTCTCCCACCTGAATTTAATTCATAACATCTACCTTCTTAAAAACTCCTCATCCTGATAACAAATAATAGTCTGGACATACTGAATATTACTACTGAAAACAAGAAGGAAGTCTTTAACAGAACCTACCACATCAACACTGACTTCCTCTTAGATGTTCTCTTTTCCCTTTATTTTTCTCTCTTTGTATTTCTCAGCATATGGTTATTGCAGAATGGAGGGCAGCATAAATATATGGAGAGACATGCAAGAGAATGAATCAAACCACTGTGGCACAGACCTCAACATAGTTCTAAATAGGTTTCTTGGAAGGGAAATTAGTCTGAGTTGACACCTAGACCGCAATGCAGTCTGCAATCTGTACTCATCAAAGCAGTAAAAAGACAACTGCTGAACAACTACTAGCTTTTGCTGTTATAATATTTTAAGTCTGAAGAAAGCTTGAAAACAGAGCAGGTAACACACAATGAACCAAAACAAAGAAACACAGAACACAGAAGATCAATATCCTATTGAGTTCCCAATAAGCTGTGCAAACCCACTGTATAAGACATAGCAAAGAACTGCTTCTTTTCCTTATAAGTACTGGGTTTTGAATAGGAGACTCACAAAGTAGAGAGGGAAAGCACACAACATTGCTTGAGAGGTACATGTAAATATGCTACCTTTTTTGTATTTATACAAAACAGACATAGTTAGTTACCTCTTGATTTCCACTTTCAGTAGACTTAAGCTTTGCAGTTGCTGCAGGTCTCATTACTTTCATGGCTACTCCAGTGAGCTTTGCCTTCCTCTTTTTTTCTAAAGCAATATACAATTCATATAAAAGCTTTGTTGCAGCCCCATGCTGTCTTGTCATGATGTCTTGGGCCATATTCTCATTAAACTGCACACCAAGGAGGTGAAGTGTAGGTTCCAGGCGAGAAAAATTGTTAATTTTTGCATCTGCACCTCTATATGATTAAAAACAACAACAAAAAAACCCCAGAACATAAATTTATTTTCAATTCCAACTTGCTGCATTAAGCATAGTCATGACACTTATCTCATACCAAGACAGGAGGAAAAAAAACCCAACCCACAGAGGACTTAAATAACATGATATACACTTTGGCTTAAGTTTTATACTGCTGTACAGGTAACTCTGCATAACTTTTTGAAAAGACAAAGACCCCATTGGATTACATAAATTCAGATACATATGCACACAAAGTGCATCTAATAGCAAAAGCTAATCTGCAATTGTAGCTAATGGTATACCATCCACCAAACACACAAGGAGTTTGAATGAAGTTTCTATATTAGCTGTATCAAACACTCAAACCCTCACCAGTTAAAGCATAAGAAATTACAAAAAAACCCATCTGTAATATCTATTAACCCTTACAATGCCTCAACATATTTTTTCTCCAAGAAAAAGAAATGGACACACAAGTTAAAGCAGTGTTGAAAACAAAGTCTATGTTCTAGATGAGCAATTTACATTTGAAACTAAAATAGTGCCTTGCAGGCTAATATTTCTATTGATATGTAGGTTCTTATGAAGAAGCACTCAAGATCAACAGATACAAAGGGCAAAATCAAATTACAATAAACTATCAGTTTATAACAATCAACACATCACATTTCATCAGACATATCCATAACTTCAGCCTGAGTCCGAAGATCATACTTTCTATACTGCTCTACTGCTTGAGTTCACAATAGTTCCTTCACATGGAGCAACAAGCTTTTGAAGTCAGGCAAGATCCAGCATAATTCTACAGAAATGCCTAATTTTAACTGAAGACCTGGTAACACAGTATTCATCTTACTTCTAGATTAAACTGTCCAGGAGCTCATTGTTCTCACTGTAACAGTCCATGCTTTATTTCTTACACACTTACACTGCACTGAAGCTTACACGTATTGAGCGTTTTTCTGCCATTGATTCAAGGTTAGGGTGAGCCCTCTTGCCAGAAATCATCTGACATGCATTGAGAAGCTCTTAACTTTTTATTCTGTGAAAGCTGACTGGCTTGTACATCTCCACTTCTCCCTCCTTGTGCTCCTTGAAGAGAAGAGCAGCAGTTGCAGTCTCCTGGTCCTAGGGACAGCCCTCATCACCACAAACCTTCAAAGATTATTGAGAGTGGCCCAGCAACAACATCGGCCAGGTCACACAGCCTGGGTGAGCATGTGCCATCAGGTCCCATGGACTTGCACATTTCCAATTTATTTAAATTTTCCTTAAACTGTTCCTTCCCCATGGGTAAATCTTTCTTTCCGCAGACTTTCCTGTATGTCTCAGGGCCTCAGGATACCTTAGCCTTTTGCAGGTCCCAGCAGGCCCACACTTTCCCCAGCCTTCCTTTTGCTGTGGAGACACCTGTAAAAGTACTTCTTGTTGCCCTTCTGCCTAGGCATAAGACAAGACCTTTTTTCCATAAGGGCAATCATGTATAAAATACATACAAATTTCATATTGAAATAAAATGCCTGGAGAGGTAGTGTAGTCTCCATCCTTGGAGGTTTTCCAGATCACACACCATAAACAACTTGTGCAGACCTTCCGGTTAGTTTCAGGCACTTGGGGTTTCTGAGTGTGTGTTTTATTTGGTAGACTAAGATAGAGAAGGCATTAAGCATCTCAGCCTCAGCATGATACTCATTTGAGAACCTGAGAGGGAGGCTGATGAATGGAGCCATCTTTTTGATGCAGGAAGAAAACTAAGAACGGCCACTACAGAGGCAGGTCCTGTATCTTCCCTGCTCTCTCACGTAGAGGGCAGATCCTCTTCGACCCCACCTTCCCAGCCTGTCCATCCTAAAGAGTCTCTATCAAGCCATGGCAGTGGGAGCTATTGCTCTGTGATGGCAATGATTACCCAGCAACTGCTCACGAGTCTCTAATTTCTTCTGTTTGATCCACACGCTGATGCATTACTATATAGACACTTCAGAGAAGCAGCCAGTTGTGTGATTTTAAAAAAAATTAGAGTAATTTAGAGAAGGTGTGAATGCTCCTCCCATAATCCTTTCTTTAGCACTTCCTTAATTGCATGCATACATACATTTGGAGTGGGCAGCCTTCTGCACTGTTTTGCTGCTCTTATTCACATCATCTTCCTCTTTATTGCCAGTCTAGGCCATCACTTCCTCTCTTGTTTGAGACTAAACCTCTACATCAATATTCATTCCTGGTTTAAAGCTATCCTCACCAGGTTAGCCAGGCTGTTGGCAATGATTTCCTTGTCCAGTTTGGTCAGGTGTATCCCATCTCTTCCTAGCAGTCTTCCCTCTCGAAAGAGGATCCCATGACTATGAAAAGTAAATCCCTGTGGTGGACAGCAGCTGCACAACCAGTTGTTGACCTGTAGAACCTATCCACTCCTCATCAAGGCCATCCACCAGCAGAAGTGAGGAAAATAAATATTTGGGCCCTCATGCTTTTGGCTCCAGGCCTCTGGCAGTATTCTTGGTGTCCACAAAGAAGAATAGCAGGGATATTATTGCAAGGGCCGGACAAGTCTCTGCAGCTCTGGACTGAACCTCCAGCATGCAGCAAACTTCCCTGGCTAGCATGTGAGGTCAGCCAATGGCACTTCCATCTCCTGCAGGAGAAAGTCTCCCACTGCTATCCCCACCTGTTCCTCCTGGTGCTCTGGAGTGGTTTACACTTCACCTCCTCAGATGTTTTGTTACACAGTGCCACCTGCACTCAACTGCTGCCACTGCAATGAACCTGTTCTGCAGCTGTGGTTCAGTAGGAGGAGCAGACACCTTCCTTTTCCTCACATAAGTCACCAGCTGCCAGTCACTTCCTTTTCCTAACACAACAATTCTGCCTGCCTCTCCCTCAGCATAGCTGCAGGTCCAGGTTCCTGTATCTGCAGTGTCTTAGAGAAGATCCAGTGTTTTGACCTCATTCTGTGGCAGCTTGACTTGGTAACACAGCTCCTCCACGAGCACACACCTCTGCAGGCAAAGCCACCACCTCCCCCTGATGAAGGCACTCCCATCAGTCTGAGACAGGAAGAATTGACTCCTTTCACTGGAGAGAAATTCGAGTTGAGGCCTCTGACACGCTGAGTAGTTGTTCCAGTGGGTACTGGGTATCATGCCCTGTCATGCATCCCCATCTTTGCTGAGCACACATAAACTGTCTCAGCAGAGTTTCAAATCACTTCTTGCACCTACTGAAGTGCATCTTCACTAAATGCACCTCTGTAATCACCTGGGGACAAGAGTTCAAAGCACTCTTTTACTGAGAAGAATTGAGAAAACTTGTTAGGAAGTGCTAGAGCTTACTAGAAGAAATAAAAGCCTCCTGAAGCTATTTTTCCCAGCAACAGCAGGCACTCTAAGAATTACCTGGGGTTTTCCAATGATCCCAGAAATTCCTAAGAGATCTAGAAGTCCTAGAAAGAGAGTTCAAAAACTGCTGTGTGAAACTGCTTTTTGTTGGCTGCCTTTATTAGCTGTTCTCAACCTGTTCTCCTACAATTTGGTGGGACTTGGGGTAGGAAAGGGTGTGAATACATTAAAAGTTCAAACAACATAAAAAAGCAGAGGTTCAGAAGAAACAGGAGGATTTTGTACAGCCTGGAACTCTTGATATACGTGTGCACCATGGTCTGACAAAACACAGCATAAGGCAACCTCATGAATTCCATCATCAATGTATAAGAGCTCACAGATCTGCACAAGATTTTTTAACTTCCCATTTTACAGTTCTTCTTGATTATAGATATTATACCAGATTACTTGCAAACTTATAAATTTTTATATGATCTTCTGCCAGAGCTCCACTCAGAGCCTCATAATGTTTCTCCAACATTTTCATTTTAGTGAAAATGTTCTGGTCACCACTACAACACAACACTGTATTCCTTACTCTACACAGATCATGGGCAGAGTTCCACTATTCCCAGTCTTAGAGACATCTTTGAAAGGCTTTTTGAACCTTTGGTCTAACCTGGTACTTTTGTAGTTACAATTAAAATGCATAATTTTCTTGAAGAAGTATGATCAATCTCTCTGGAAATACGAAATCAATTCATGCATCAAACATATTTAGCTTTTAAATTACTGAAAAGTATTTTAAATCTCAATAAATTCTACACTGCATTAGCAAATCCTAGCTGAGCAAATACATATTTTGTCTACTTTATGTCATAGACTTGTTACTTTATAGAGGAGACCAAATGTTATCCATATGTACTAACCTGTTCTGTGAAAATTGTTTAAAGTCATCCTGAAGACCATATTTGTGTAGAAGTTCTCCTAGGAGGTAGCCAGTAGAAAATTCTTCTGGAAATGATCCTGGAACTAAGTTTGGGGGTTCATGATTATTCGGGGTTTTTTTAAAAAATAATTAAAAGAATCCAAATGTTAATTTTAATAAAACTTGTTATCATGTTTATAACAAAACTAAATCCAGAGTTAGTAAATAATTCAAAGAAATTTCAGGAGATTTATCTAGCAGTAATAGCTTTCAAATCACAAATAAATATGCTTTCTGTGTAGTCATTTTGCAACATCAGCTTTACATAGTAATTTCTAATTTTCAGTGTTAAAATGCAAACATCATCATAATTGTCACTGAGATTGTGAAAATATCTATAAACTATAATTACTAAATTTTCCATACAATATGCAGATTTAAAAAAAAAGATAGCTCTTATGTGCTCCTCTTCATACAATCATAGAAACACAGAATCACAGAATATGCTGAGTTGGAAGGGACCCATCAGAATTGAGTCCAACTCTTGGCCCTTCACAGCAAACCCCAAGAGTCAAACAGGACATGCCTGAGAGCATTTTCCAAACACTTCTTGAGCTCTGTCAGGATGGTGCTGTGACCACTGTCCTGGGGAGCCTGTTCCAGTGCCCAGCCACCCTCTGCGGAAGAACCTTCTCCTGATACCCAACCTAAACCTCCCCTGACACAACTTCAGGCCATTCCCTCAGGTCCTGTCACCCCAGAGCAGAGATCAGTGCCTGCCCCTCCTCTTCCCCTCAGGAGGGAGTTGTAACTGCAGTGAGGTGTCCCCTCAGTCTCCTCCAGGTTGAACAGACCTAGTGAATTCAGTCACTCCTCACACAGCTTCCCCTCCAGACCCTTCACCATCCTCGTGGCCGTCGTTTGGACACTCTCTAATAGTTCAATGCCTTTCTTACACTGTGGCACCCAAAACTGCCCCCAGCACTCAAGGTGAGGCCACCCTAGCGCAGAGCAGAGCAGGACAATCCTCTTCCTTTCTCAGCTGGAGGAGATGCTGTGCCTGATGCCCCCAGGACATGCTTGGCCCTCTTGGCTCATGTTCAATTTGCCATTGACCAGAAGCCCCAGGTCCCTTTCTGTGGCACTGCTTTCCCAGCATCTCCTTCCCCAGTCTCTACACACAACAAGGGGTGCCCCATCCCAGATGCAGAATTTGGCACCTTGTTAAACTTCATACAGTTGGTGATTGCCCATGTCTCTAATTTTCCTGAGGGTTTTTTTTCCTTCCTTGCAGAACAAATGCTTTTCCAATGCCAGCACAAGACCTGCTATTCAAAACAAAGCACTACTTTCCAAACATATTAAACTATTTTTTATTCTCTGGAGTCCTTATTAGCAGTTTAAGTTTGAGCACCTACCATCTCCTGAGAGCACCTGCTCCTTGAGGAGAACTAACTTGAGCTTGAAAATTTTTAGGCATTGGAATATATTGTCCAGGAAGGTGAAGGAGTCACCATCCCTGGAGGTGCTCAAGAGCTGTCTGGATCTGGCGCTGGGTGAAGTGTTTTAGTGGCTCAGGGGTTACAGGGGCACTGATGGGTGCGTGGTTGGACTGGAGGGTCCTGAAGGTCTCTTCCAACTCTGACGGATGTACGATTCTGCAGTCCCTGCCTCGCACGTGAAGAGTAAAAATGTACCTGCAGAGGCACGTGGTGGCGGGAAGGGGGCGGGCCCCTCAGGGGAGTGACCGCGGGGGGACCTCTGGCACGACGGCTCGACCCTGACCCCGCTAACCCCACTGCCCCCCGCGGCCAGGCCCTGCCCGTCCCCGCGCAGCGGGGCCCCACTCACCAATGCGGCGGGAGAGCTTCACGTCCCGGTTGAGCCACTCGCACAGGATGTGGGACATGGCGCGAGGCGCCCGCGGCTGCCGCCGCCGCCCGGCTCCGCGTCCCGTTGCCGCGGCGACC